>CM077179.1:16737422-16762422 GCA_039654105.1 Coreius guichenoti
AGAATATAGATTGCAAAATAAAAACATATCATTATGTAAATAGTATGTGCAGAATTCAAGAGTTTAGAATTCAAAAACCTTTGATCATTTAGGCCTCGTTTACACTGTCAGTGAAATGTGACCCAATTACGATTTTTTTGCTCATATGTGAGACAGATCGGATGTGTTCTATGACCGTGTAAACAGGAAAAAAAACGCATGCATTCGGATATTTCGAGATCGGTTTCAGGCCTCATTCATATGTGGAAATAAATCAGATATAAATCAGATATGTGCCAATGCGACTCATGTAAACAGGCAGATCGGATTTTCTGAGGCATTGCGTTCCGTACGTGATGACGGCTTGACAGAACGCATTGACTATCAGGCACACCGATGCGCTTCTCATCCCAAACAGGTGCGCCAATGTGCGATAGCCCACACCTGTTGCAAGCCACCAGAGAGCAACCCGTTTTTACTATTACAGCTCTTAAGGTTAACTGATTGTGAAAAGTGTTTATTAGCATTATATTTAAATCTATGGCATTATATTCAGATCGTGGCATGAAAGGTTGCATGAGCATTGTAGCCGATCACAAAGCACATGAATGCAGTGATCTCGTCATCGAAACTCAATTTCTGCACACTAACGAATGCTTTCATCATAACTAACAGTGCAAATAAATAAGATGTGTTGACTATAACGGGAGTTAACAAGAGTGTTTGATTGACAGCTCCAGCGCGCAGTTTGATTGACAGCTCGATTCAAAGGGAGCGTTCTTTGATCGTTTTCTATTAATAATTTAAGCAGTTTAAAAAACATTATTTTCATCCTACTAACAGAAACAATGTGAAGTTGACCGTTTAGTCACTGTTTGATTTACTGACACAGAGACAAAGATATCTGACTGTAGATGAATCATTACATATCAGAAATCACTGGTCACAGATCAGGCATTAGAATTAACACGGTTACTTATGTTGTCGCATTATTATCAAGTCCATATTATAAAAGTCTGTTTGCAAATTTACCAAATAATCCACAGTGAATTTACTACACTGGCATGCGCGATCCAGTGCGCGGGGCTAAACATGCAGTGATGTAGAAGCAGGCATTGATCTTCTGTGGAGGCGGTGTTTAGCTACACTATTACGTAATAAAGTGTATCATGGTGATGTTTGGCGAAGTTCGCATATATCGCAGAGCTAGCATCAAGCATATTTCGCATTCATCCATCTTGGCTAGTGTGTGGTGCAAGAACCCCCTTTAAGCATGTGCGATGTTTCAGATGGTATGGCAAGTGTAAACACATGAATATGAATATGGGTCACAATTGAAAGTGTGCAAATGGATGGTCCAAAAAAATAAATAAATTTGGATATAGGCAACAAATCAGAATCGGGCATCAAGACCTGCAGTGTAAACGAGGCCTTAAGAACTTATGACATCTTCAAGTTCAAAATTCAAACCAACCAGAGCACCTATTTCTTCTCAATAACCTCTAAAACAGGGCATCTATCATATCCCAAAGCTGTTGAGTTTTGTAAAGAGCATACTATACCCCATCTGATTTAGACTGTTAAATATAGAGTGCTGATTTTCTCTTATTAGGCAAATAGAACATCTGGCCATTAGCAAATTACTGTTAAAAAAAACAGATGAGTCAACATTTACTACACCCCCATCCCCCAGCCCACATACAAAGGTATGGGAACAGAGGCAGGATTGTGTTTTTGACAGGGATACAATGCCAGGCAGAGTGAGAAGAGTAGCCATGCTAAGGAAGGGAGCAGCTACAAGGACCCCAGGCTGCCCCTGCCATGCCTGATCATAACCGGTAAATGAAGACAACACAAGAAGCCCATGCAAAAGAGAGAAAGTGTGTGTTCTGCTTTTGCCCAACACAAACACATTGTAAAACAAATTAAATTTAAACTGTTGATGGTGATTATGAAGTAAAATTGCCTCAAACTTCATTAAGCATCTCCTTCTGAGAGTGATCAGGCACATCCAACCAGAAATACCCACTCTGAGTCAATTCTAAGATATACTATTGCTCAACTCTAGATTAATGTGCACCAAAGATGCTCACTAGTCACTACACCCGCTCTTTCTTCCCATCCATCATTAATCTCAAGTGTACTTGAAATAATGACTTCTCCTGAATTATCTTAATGGTGCAATTGTTTTATAGCAGTGCCAAGTTTATAAAAACACTTTCTAAGCCAGACATCATAAATGGAGTTAGTCGCTCTGGGTAAAGAGCAGACGAGGGAGGGGGGGGACAGAACGGCACATGCATGTTCTGAGCATTTGCAAGTCTTTTCAGTTAACACTTTTCCCTGTAAACCACTGTCTTTCCTACACTCAAATACACACCTGCGCAGACATCTGTGCCTCCACCCATCCCCACACTAACGGACTAAACCAGCCAAACATGACTGAGATAAGCAACCCTAAAGGAGCAATGCGTTTTGTTCATTCAGCATGTGATGGGGTTTGCAAGAAAAGACAACCTCTGTAATCAAGCTGTTTAGGTGGCATAAACCAGGTCCTGTCTCCCTGATTTGTACACTGAGGTTGTAGTTAACTGAAAAGACATTTGTAAACACTCCGCTCGTGCACACAGAGAGACTGTTACTGATCTTTATCTGAATTCTGGTACCAACCTTCAGAGCAAGTCTGACCCTTTTAATTTTTTTCACCCTGTCAACTGTCTTTGAGCCAATCAGAGGAAAAAAGGTAAAAAGTAAATATTAAGAAAATAAATTACACAAAATGCAAATCAGAAAATCGAACGAAAGTAGTGTTAGTGTTGGAAAGCAACATTCACTGCAGATGATTTCATCGATTAGCAGAACAGTGCTGTGATAGAAGAGAAGAAACAGGATTGCATGCATCACCCGCCATCTCTCCAAAAACTCTCACTTACCGGGTTTAATGTGTTACATTGGTCTATAGGATTCTTATAGTCAGTCTTCAGCTCATCAAATGCAATTATCTAAAAAACAAAATGGGGGGAAACACTGAGTGCATGATCCAGGAGTAAACAAACAATCAAACATAAATCATGTCAGGAATGTGTTATTCTTTCAGAAGCAACATCTGCAAAGTTTAAACATTCAGAAATATTATTGTGCTGAATGAATAGTTCAGGATAAAATTAATTTATAAACAGACTGTAAAATACTGACAAAAATAAAAGCTTAAAGAGTTTAATATTTCATGAGATTTTGTTTTGCAAGAGAAGTGATGTAAGTTTAGTGAGTGTGTTTTGCCTGACTTGTAATCCTCAAATGTTATGTCTTTTCGACTCATTTCAAATCCAGAAAATATGTTGTGTATTATCATGTAGGCCTGAATCAAATTCAGGTTATAATTGTTTACTCATGAAAATTAATAATGAAAGATTTAGGCCTGGTTTCACAGACAGGGCTTAGACTAAGCCAGGATTAGGCCTTAGTTCAATTAGGACATTTAAGTAGCTTTTATAAACATGTCTTAGAAAAAAAACATTACTAGTGTGCATCTTGAGACAAAACAATGGCACTGCCACTGACATATTTTAAGATACAGCAGTGCAAGATGCTCAAACATGCATTTTAGTCTGGGACTATCTTAAACCTTGTCTGTGAAACCAGGGGTTAATCTATGACCAAAAGTAATATTATATTATTATATGAAATTCACACTTCCCCTTTATTAACTCTTGAAGAGATGGAAAAAAAAAACAATATTCCAGTCACTATTGTTACGTGTAAACATTTGAATGTATTTGGCATATTTAAGCAAAGGCAAAAATGTGATACTAGTTCGGCACTAAAAGTGTTTTTCGGGAGCGCGCGTCCCATCCGCCCGTGACAGTAATAAATGCCACAAACAGATAAACAGAACGTGCATTAAATGTGTCTAACACTTTAGATAATACATTTAAATACACAGAAATACCCTAATTGTTTAACGGAAGAATAGCGGTAATGATAATAATGGGTGTCACCAGGTTGCGCTCGTGCCATTCATTCGCGCTCTGCTGTATGTTTAACTAATGCCACTGTCCGTTGACTATCGGTGTTAAAAACCTCACCGAATGTGTTGAAGCCCCATTCAAAATACTTACATGCCAAATAGCGAAGAAAATAAGCGCCGCCGTCAGCAGAAGCGCCAACATATAACAAAAGGCCGCGAATGTGAACGCCATTTTCCGCTCATGTGGAATTATCCAGACCGACGACTGCTGTGACGTCGAGACAGCTGTACGTCACGTGACTGGAGAAGTCACATTGATACTCGAAAAAACGCGAGAACAGGGGAAACCCCACGTATAAATAAAATAAAATAAAAGAAAAGAATAATAATTCCTCCAAACCCATATGTGCTCCATTTTCGTGGAGCACAAACATTCATGTTCACATAGTATGTTCACATATTCGTAAAGGCAATGTCTATCAGACTTTAAAAGGGATTAAAATACCATGAAGTAAATTAGTCTACACTCTACAGGCCTGTTATTATATTCCAAATCTTCTGAAGCCATATGATAGCTTTGTGTGAGGAATTCACACAAATTCACTGATGATATTTGTCTGAAAACCTCTGAAATCTGAATCTTATTGACTATGTCTAATTGATTAACTTTATTAAATGTAGCTAATGCTTAACGCCTATTTTATAAAAGGCTAGGAGACAAAGATACATACTGCTAAATAAACATAATATTCCTGTGCTGAATGAATTAATAACATTAACATAGACTTTATAAAATACTGACGAATATGAATCACAAACATAACAGCTTGAAGAGCCTAATATTCTATGAGAATATTTTAGTGATGGGGAGTTAATACGTAAACACAATTGCAAAGCCATAGATCTTCTTGCATTTCTCCTTGTTTTGCCTGTAAACATGTCTTTTTGACCCATCCCAAGTTTAGAAAATATGCAATGTATTATCCACCATGCCTGGAAAAAAGTGATCCTGCTGAATGCCATTGCTGAGACATACAAATCTCTTAAAACCCCTTTAATCTTTTCGTAATAAGTTGCAGAAATCTCCTATACTGTGTGTGCTGAATGTTATTCATGTTACTGCAGTCGTGGTTGGTAAAATAAAAATTTAATTTGAAAAATAAAGAGGAATTATTCACTGAGATAAGTTCAGGATGGAAACGTAAAGCCAGCTAACTGCACACAAACAAGATAAACTTTCTGATGGGATTTTTCACTTCGTAGGGGGAGATGAGATGACAATGTATGATTGTCAGGTGATGCATGTTTGTTAAGGACTAGATCAATAAAGCCCAACCAGACAGATAAAATCAAAACCACATGAAAACAACTGTGAGTAGAACTTCCTAATGCTTTGTGCCATTAACCTAAAAATGTTTTACTAATGCAAACCCAGCAGTCATGGAATATTGAATAGACTTGTCAAGGTAATGGGCATGGCTAAATCACCTTGCCTTTTTCTAACGGAAAGCTGACTGATGCATAGCAACTAATCAGGATAGGTAGGTCTTCATTGCACTCCTAAAAAAGTAATGGCCATTATTCAGAACAGAATAATGTATCATTCACTCCCACCCAACTTCAACCAGTAAACTTAGCTAAGACCAGTAAGATACTCACATATGACCTCCTCAATATTAAATTTCAGGGTAGTTATATTTTATATGACATTATTTCACTTTTTGCTTACTGTACAAATGAATGAAAAACACTTGCATGACATGAACACACATGATGCACACCACAACTAAGAAGTTTAAAAGTAAAATAAGGTATGAATACCAACCAAGAACACTCCAGTTAACCACATGGTCAAATTTTCAAGGGAAAAAACCTTCTATTTAATTATTGAAAACAGCAGACAAATGTAATTGAGACACATATTGAAACCGTTTTTCTGGCTTGAAGAGATTATAAATGATCAGGAAAAACATCTTCAGTCATTAAAAATTTGATGTTAAACGCATACACAGTTCATTACTATATGGGACATATCGTGATATAAACCACCAAAGTGAGCATCAGTGTTTAATAGGAAACAGCACTAATCACAAGTGTTACAGGTTCTACAGATGTACAGAGATGAGCCTGACCCACATTAGAGCTCACAGATTCTGAAAGACGCAAGATCTCCAGAGGTATTACTTATGGAAACCACAATATCACTTCCTCCAACTATTTGTATTACTCTGTTAAGCTGTAAACATTTAATACATTTCCAGTGTTTACATTTTGCCAATAGAATGATTGTTCTTTACATAAATATGGAAATAGTGATGCTTTGTATAAACTCAAGAATAGTGACACCGGCTTTATTCCAGCGTTTAGCTGGACAATGATAAAGAGGAATTCATTACGAGATGATGCCAGTGGCAGAGTAACACCATAGCATAGCATATCTCTGCCACTGTACATCTAAACATACACATTTCCAAAAAGGTGAGACAGATTGTCTGGGTGATGTATACCTTGCCGCCTTTTCCCAAAAACAATAAATCAATAATAATGAGTCCCAGAACTCTCACCCAATTGTCCTCACAGATTCTAGATTTAGTGGAGATTTGTTTATTTGTTACCACTGTGAGCACAGATTTAAAAAGGCAAAACAGAATGAATTTATGACACTCAAGACAACAGGTCAGAAACGGTAATCAAATGCTCTCTCCCAACTTCTCCCAGCTTCTGAACCCTTCTCCTACTATTACAGTTCAACGGATATCAAAATAAAATAATTAATGTTTGGTCAAAATACTCCAAATTACAAGTAGAAAATGCATTATGAAGGAAGAAAATGTTTGGCCCTTGTAATATCAGAGCATTACATGAAGACTTATGTGATTTTACACCATAACTGGCAAAACATATCACATGTTAGAGTTTTACAGTGTTTAAATCTGTTGCCATGTCATCTATCAAAAAGGATAGCTGACATGAGATTGCCTAAAATCACAACGTGTCACCCAACTATCATGCCAGTAAGATTGGACCACCTGTGCAGGCCAGTACATACTTTACTGCTCAGGAACAAGAGTGGAATGGTTCTAAAAATCCAAGGAATAGTTCAAAGTACTTGTGGAATTTGCTTTCTTATTTTCTTTCCTTTGTACCTCAAATATCTGTCATCTTAAACTGGTACAGGCGGGTTTAGAGTTTGGGCAGAAGCATTCAAACATACACAAACAGACAGTATCAGATGGACTATGGTATTCTCTCCGTTTGGAGGTGATGGTCCCATCTCGGTCACTCTTTAAACATGAGCTTTAGCTTGTTCGGTCCGTTCTTAGCGGAAGAAGCCCAGTTTCTCTCGGAGCCACTCCTCTGTCAGGTCTTCAGTGTTCCTTATCTCAAACACCTGAAAAAAAAAAACATATTTAAAAGCCATTGCCACTACACTGCTTTAAAGAAAGAACATCACTGTGTGTAAGGTTAAGTGTGTTAGTTGGAACTCACCTTGGTTAGTTCAACCGTCTGTACCAGTTTGTTTTTGCTGCCAGCATACATCATCTGCTGCTCAGGTTTGCATCCTGGGAAAGTGGGTTTCATATTAGAGACTTGGAGAAATAGCAGTAGAGTTTGTGCATATTGAATCTTTCATTTTTAAACAGATTTCTTTACCAACAGGACTGGAGAAGATAAAACACAGAGGGTAGGACACTCTCCCATCATCATGCTGGTACTTATAGCTGTAGACTACAAATGTGTCACAGGTTAGGGAATCTAATGATTGTTCAATGTTGAATGGAAAACAGAAAATGCCTTAAAAGACCCATAAGTTACTAGAGTTTAAATCATGGTACAGTACAGAGTGACTTGTTTTAGTTAAGGATATCTGGGCTGTCTCTCTGGTAGCTCGTTCTTCAGATCTTCAGGGGAAATATCCTACAAGAAATCAAACCCTGGTTTACAATTCAATTCAATTCACATTTATTTGTATAGCGCTTTTCACATTACATATCGTTTCAAAGCAGCTTTACAGAAAATGCATGTGTCTACATTACAATTTAGAGTGATCTGTTATCAGAGGCGACTGTCCAAATTATGTATTTCAGAAACGTATGCAGTTAGCTAACAAAGTATTAATTTAAACAACATATTAAATTAAAGCAGAAACAATGAGTTCATTGAAGTAATGAATACATGTTAACAAATGATTAGAATATATAGCAGAATTTAGCATTTGTTTACACCACTGAGCTGTTAAAATGTAATCTCCACTGGAAAGCTGTGTATTATGCATTTATGCAATAACAGTGGTTTTATATGTGTGAATTTACCTCATGCTCCTCCTCCAGAATCACCAGCTGTTTGTCTTTATCAATCTTCACTGTAACCAGAGGAGAATACAGCAATATCAACATTCAATCCTCGCAGTATATGAGAAAGTATGAGCATATGGACCGGTTTGAGTGTGTAAGAGTTTCATTTCAGTTCAACTCACTGATAATGGCAGCATTATTGGTTTCCTTCCTGAAGCGGAAATCGCGCAACTTTTTCACCAGGTCTTCGTCCACCTCACACACAACTAAAGACTCACTCTGCACACACACATTTTTATTATTATTATTTTCCACATTTTAAAATATTATAAAATCCATCCGCTATTTTAAATAACAGGAACTATGTGAATTATGTAGTGACCAAAAAAAATGTATATATTTAGGAGAACAGTCAAGTAACAGAATTGGACAGCAACGCGTGTAAGTGTATTTGTTTCTTTTCTCATTTGATTTTAGCAGAGTTGTCGTTGCTAGATTCTACTGTGCTAGACTAACTGGGTTTGATTTCTTCTATCGTTCTCCTAATTTTTAAGTCGCTTCGGATAAAAGTGTCTGCTAAATGATTAAATGTAAATATTTGGCTTCTTTAAAATAGCCATACTATGTCTAAATCACAGCTCAGCACACTCTCAGTCATAACCATACTTCATTAGGTGCATCCTGAGACCATATTCAAGGGTGTTTTTCCCCTCATCCTGTCCGTTGGTCGGCTTAGACAAGCATGTCCAAACTTTTGACTAGTACTGTATAAAAAAAATTAATCAACCCGAGAAACTCCCAATTACCAGCAATCTCTTTGATTATGACTGAGTCATACAGGTTTGGGACACACTCAAGGTTGAGAGTTTGTCAAATAAAGTATATCTATAGAAGTGGTTCTCAGCCAGGGGACCGGTGCCCAATAAGGGGTCTGAAGCAAACTTCCAGAGGGCCCCAATAAGTCTTAAAATTAACAATCTTAATTAAAAATGCAAAAGACATACAACATTAAACTGACTTCATTTTTTTAAGGTTATTTATTTTTAGTACAACATACAGTAAGTAAATTATGTACATATCAGCTTAGATAGGAGGGCCTTCAAATATTGTCTTGTATGAGTCAAAAAGGTTGAGAACCACTGACCTATAAGAAATAACCAACAGACTGAAAGCAGAGAGAGTGGAAACTACAATGTATTTCTTCTGATTGTGAAATTGTTATTCTGTTAACAAACCCTAATTCATAACAGCTCAGATGCCGATTTATTAACAAAAAAAAAATGCCTGTCTACTCTAACACACAACAACACCCAGCTGGATGGGGTCTCACAAAGAGTTCCCAAAACTCAATAATGACAACAAGTGTGGGTCATCACGCTGATGTCATCAGGAGAACAACAATCACTTTCTTAGCTGTTGATGTGGCAGACGAAGTGGGCAAACGTGTTTTGTCGTGCAGTGCGGGTGGAATGCGAAGAATCTGCCTTTATTTCATTACACTGTTTGTCATTTCTGCTTTGATTAAATTACATCGTTTGATTGTGGCTTGACGTGCCATTCAAAGAAAAGGAGCCACACCGTCTCTTTGTCGCTCAGCAGATTTTCCTACATTTCCTTGAAATACTGAAGTGTGAGCACGTCCCTGCCTTCAACAGGAAATGAGAATTCCCCCGGAGCCGCCGGAATTCCATCATATCACAATTATGTAATGCAATCCTATCGCGTGAAAATTCTAAACAGAGTTTTAGGGTAAATGTGACGCCAGACGTGCCTTTATTTTGGTAAACTTTATGAAGTCGGTGTAATGCAGGATAGGTTTGACATGCAGCTCATCACAAAGCACTGGGTGGAACTGCAACAGGGCTCAGAAAAAAACCACCTCTCTAACATACACATATCACTGACCCTTGAGGCGTACGGCGTTATTTGGAAATGCTTCCTTATTATTATACATCCTACAAGACAACGCCGCCATTAAAATATTTGTATTAATCGAAGCCAGTTTTTGTACTCACCATTTTCACAGACAGCACGAGCCTAGCAGTGCAGGAGTTCTACCGTGCCGCGTCTCGTGACGTTCGTTCGACCAATCAAAACGCATGAACGCGCAGGGTTCGTGTAGCTGACTGTTCCAGGATCAGTTCGTTTCACCCATAAAAGGACGAGCTCTGTCTGATCCCAGAACAGCAGCGTTTAAGACATGAACTCACTCAGACTGATGCTCATGGAAAGAACTATCGGATGCTTGCTTCTATGCATGTGTGTGTGTGTGTGTGTGTCTTGTGTGTGTATAGGCCCTATATATATACACACACATATATACATACACATGACATACACATACACACACACACACACACACACACACACACACACACACATATACAGGGACCCTTGTAGGGAATACATAACTTTTTGTTTTCGCACTAATTTTTTAAGCATTAGAGTCTTTTTTTAATTTCATTTATTTATTGTAGAAGATATCAAATGAACATGTTTTTCTTTAATTTATGAGAAATGTAAATGACTCCGTAACTGCACACAAAAATTCCAAATACTAAAAAATCCCAAACTGTCCTTTGAGCAACAGTAAAATGACACAAACCATGGTTTAAATTGTATTTAGATATGTCCCAAATTTTAGGAACATGGTAGAAAATAAAAAATAAATAATAATAAAAAAAACTGTTTATAACATTTTTATACATACATTGGCCTCATAGTTTGACAATCAACATTTTGTCAACCTTCACATCAACATTCACCAGTTGTTGTAAAATCTTTATCTTTTCAGGCTCTTTTGTGGAAAGTGTCATTTAGAAAACCGGAAAAGTTAATAAATCAGTTGTGCGAGTGTGATTCATTTTATTATGGTTGTTTTATTTTAAGCATCCCTGAACACCCCTACCCCCCCGCTACGCATGCGCAGATAAGCCGACCCATCCCTCAGATGACACGCCCATCGGGGAGCATGCGCGTGCATAGCGCTCATATCTGATCTATAAACACAGTAGATTGCTCTGTGCCTTTAACTACAGTGGTAAATGCCTCATCCATATAACTTGGTGCTCACAATGTTTTCAAACACGCCGTTGAAAACCCTCAATATTCCAGTTATCACCTCACTTCCTGTATAGAGTTTAGTAATACTGACTTTCGGATATTTTCGGGCGACGGGACCTGGTGCTGCTCAGAAACCCGTATCTTCGGACCGCAGGCCCTGATCCAGTCGAGGTGCTTGTGCCTACAAAACTGCTCACATTTCACCCAATATGCGCATGTGTATAGATTACAGCGATTAATTTATGTATAGTTAGAATGATACCTGATTGAATCTTAAATCTGATCATTTTTAAAAGTATAGTATTTAAAATAACCATTTGCGACACTGTGTTTGATCCAGTGACGTTAGGCTCTTATTAATAGCGTCTTTATAACTAGTTGACAACATGTACTCGATTTATGAAAGATTATGATTTGCATACAATTGTATGACAAAGTGTCACTTTTTGTTTCTCTTTTAGGCCATGGCAGACTTTTCAGTAAGTTTTTTAATTGTTCAGCAGTTCACTTGTATCGTTTTGGGCTTGTATTTCCTCTTGTGCTAGTAAAGTAAGAAACTTTTATTTTACCCATGTTACCAGCAGTAGAAATGACAGTGCACTAGTAGACTCAGTTATTTACATTTCCCAACAATTTAATTTATACAGTATTCTTTATTTGGCAAATATATTCAATAATTATGTATAGTATATATATACCAAATACTAGAGACCACTAGTGAAAAAGTTTCTATTGTGCATTTTTTTAATCTTTTTTTTTTTTTTTATTATAACAATGTTATATATATCATCTTGTGCTTCATTTTTCAGTTAAGTTCAAAGTTCACATGATTAATGTCACAAATTTGTTTAATTAGTGATCTAGAAAATTCAATATTATTAATTTTAAATGATAATGTGGCTTTGTTTTTGTTTTGTGTTTTTCCAAAGTCCTAAAAGTTTATTTACAGATTTAATTTCGTTTTTTAGTCCCATATCTTCAATCTGGTCTCAGACTTTTGAACTCCACTGTTTGGCCTAGTTAGTCTTTCGCTTAGCGACGATAATAACAGACCAAAAGTCTTTATGATAAAATGCTCAGTTGATGTGTTTGCTGTGTTTTCTCCTGCATCTTTTTTTTCTGTAGCTTGCTGATGCAATCCCAGATGATGTTTCTGGTGAAGCATCGAAAACTAGGAACACCAATCCATCAGCTCCTGGAAATGGTGCTCCGCCCCCCACTAATCCTGGATGGCCTGGTGCAGCCCCTGGTGGCCCTAATTTCCCATCCTCAGGAGGCCCTGCCCAACCAACAGCCCCTTCTGGTTTCCCCCAGACCGGGCCATCTGCCCCTGGTTCCTTTCCACCCGGCCCAGGAGCCCCGGGACAGTTTCCTGGAGCCCCAGCTGCCCCGGGCGGATACCCTCCAGGACCGGGCGTACCTGGACAGTTCCCCCCCAACCCTGGAGCTCCAGGACAATTCCCCTCCAACCCTGGAGCTCCAGGACAGTTTCCCTCTATGCCAGGTCAGTTCCCACCAGGTGGAGCACCCATGCCATACCCTGTTCCTGGACAGTTCCCTTCCCCACCCGGGGCTCCACAGGGCCCATACCCAAATGTGCCTTACCCACCAGGTCCATCTGGGCCTGGCATGTACGGCCCAGGAGGCCCTGGTGCCTTTCCACCAGATGGAGGCCCAGGATATGCAGGAGGAATGTTTCCCCCAATACCACCAGGGGCCTGGGGTCCACACGGAGGGGGCTTCCCTCCTCAACCTGGCCCACCAGGAGGCTTCGGTCCAGGGCCCATGGGACCATATGGAGGGCCTGCAGCTCCAGGTGGAATGCTGGTGAGCAATTATAACTGTATGAATGGGTGTATAAAAGGGCTGGATATTGACACACAAGTTTCGAGATTTGATTTGATTTCAGTTCACAGGCTTTCGATTCAATTCAGTTTCTAGCTCAATTCATATGGATATACTGTATATCAGATACAGTACATGAGAGAGATTTTTCTCCCTGAAAAAAAGTGATAACTAATGTAATGCTGTAACTATATGGGGGAATCCCTGTTAAGCCCGGGATACACTGCACGATTTTAGCAATCCTGTAAAATCATTACAAATCACACTGTGCAACATGGATCTATTAAACTTGGGTACAACATGTATGTAGACTGTATGATGATGACACCTATTGACTCGTAGGCTACGATGCAAGTTTCTATAGAAGAATAAAACGTCATCAGCGTGCGCTAGTGGTAAATATAAAGACCATGATGAATCACACTTTGGCAGTTGTAGTTTTTATGTGTGCTGAAAAAAAAAAGAAAGGGAAAGAGCTTGAGGTAAGCAGTTTTAGCGCCACGTCGCGTTGATTTCATATCGCATTTTTATTGGCTGGTCAGTAGATGTAGGTCGTAGCAGCAAACACACTGTTCGGTGATCATGCTGAATTTCTGACACTGTCAGAAAATTGTGATATGCTATCTTTGGTCTCAAGACCATGACAATGGCTGTCTTAGGACCATAGGAAATAGGACCACCGATGTTTCATGATGGCAGTCTTCGAGCAGTGTGTCCCGGGCTTTAGTTGGTACATTACTATTATATAAAAGGTTCAAATTAACAGCCGAAATTAACTTTTTAAATGATAAAATTGTTTCTGCTCAAATTCGATTTTTGAAATATAAAAATTTAAACGGTTGCTGCTGACACAAGAATTTGTTTTCATGAAAGATTTGTTCAAAATGCATTAAATGTTGAAGAACAGGTTAAGTAAAAATCTAATTAATATGTAATATAGTGCATATATTTGGCAAAATAAATAGCTTTTCTGAGGTAACGTAATGTCACATTGTTTACGAGCTGTTGTATTGGCGTCGGTTGAAACACTGATTGCGTGAATACATGAGACATTATTATACCCTTACAGTTTCTTTCATACCTTCTGATGTTCATACATGTTTATTTTGCGCTGTAACTAGTAGTAAAGAAGAAGAGTTGATCAGTTCACCTGCACTCTGTGCTGCCGCTTCCCTTGAATCGCAATCGGATCAATATCGGTTCGTCAAAATGAGAATCGATTAAAATCGAGAAATTAATATTGTCAACCCAGCCCTGGTGTATAAAGGGATTTGCATGTGTGAGTCTGTGTGTGTGATGGCCTTGGTTTGGTGATTGCTGGTGATTTGCTTTCCTGCTGGAGTTTGTTTTATCAGAGTGTTGGTGACATAAGCGTTGCTTTCAGGGTTGTAGGTTTGGCTCTTGTGGTCTGGGATGTTCCTGCCGTGGTCTCATTCTTCTGGATTACATTAAAACTACAGATCTTAAACAAACATCTTATGTAGATCTCAAAAGATCCTCTTCTTGTTTTTCAGCCACCACATAGACCTCCATATTTTTGAGCACAGTGAACAGCTCAGCCAATCACAGGAGGAGGACAGCACTGCAGCCATCACAAAGAACAATCAGAGTTCCAGACATTTAGCACAAAGCTCATGCTGATATATTTGCATATCACCTTTGCAAACAAACGCACATATTTAAAATGTAGCTGAGCCATTAAATTTCTGCAAAGTACACTCATGATTATTTTAATACTATTGACAGGTGTATGTTCAATAATGTTATTGTTTAAAAAAGAGAACAAATAAATAATGCACTTTGTGTTTATACAACAAACAGATGCGTATTATTGAAATGAAAGGTTTTTTTTATGGGCTCAATTTATTATTTTTGACAAAGTCAGCTTCTGTATGATATTGTAGGTAATACTGAGAAGCTGACATGCTTTTTAATAATTACACTATCAGTCAAAAGTTTGTGGTCAGATATTTTTTGTTTTTTGAAATCTCTTATGCTTACCAAGGCTATATGTTTGATATATTTGATCAGAAATACAGTAAACACTATTATTATTACAATTTAAAATAACTGTTTTCTATTTGAATATATTTTAAAATTGATCTTTCAGAAATCATTCTAATATGCTGATTTGCTGCTCAAGAAACCTTTCTTCTTATTATTATCAATGTTGAAAACGGTTGTTCTGCTTAATATATTTGTGGAAACTGATACTTTTTTCAGGATTATTTAATGAATAGAAAGCTCAAAAGAACAGCATTTATTGAAAATGGAAATATTTTGTAACATACATTTCTTTAATGTCACTTTTAAACAATTGAATGTGTCTTTACTGAATAAAAATATTCATTTCTTTTATAAAAAAAAGATCTTACTGATCCAAACTTTTGAACGGTAGTGTACATGAAGATTCACGGTATACAAAGCCAACTCAGAGCTTTTGAATTTGAATATAATGCAGGTTTTTATCACAAATTTGAGCATGTTTGTTCATAATTAGTTTGTGTGTGTGTCTGAAGGGAATAATGAGTCAGTGGGTGGGGTCTGGAATCAGGGATTGGCAGTTTATGAGATTTGTCACAGTGTTGCCATAGCAAAGTTGTTTATAAACTTGATGTCATCACTTATATTTCTTTCTGCTGTTTTGTCACGTGATCTCTGACGTGGCATTAGCTAAAATAAGAGGGAAAAAGGAAAGACTGATGTCTCCGATTTGTTTTGTGTGTTTAGTATACATAGGCTTTCATGATGTTGAGTAAATAGGTTCTCTGTTAGAGTATTTTTTCAGTTGAAGTTGTAAAAATATTCCTTTGAATTGAACAGTCCTGTTTAATGTCAGGGAGGGCTTCGTGTTATTTTGGACTCTATGGAAAAGCCATGGAATTTTATAATGGAAAATGGAAGAAACTCAGAGACAGCATAGGAAATTTTTATTAAAGGATGATGAAGCCTGTCAAGTACTTCATGTGTAAAAATCTGAGCTCTCAGGGTAATAGGGCTAATCCAACATTGTTCTTTATACTTTATCATAATTTTATTGAAAGTTTTAGGATCAGTAAGATGTTTTTTAAATACTTTTATTCAGCAAGGGTGTGTTAAATTGATCAAACATTACTGTAAAAACATTTTAATGTTACAAAAGATGTCTATTTCGAATAAATGCTGAACTTTTGATTCATCAAAGAATCCTGAAAAAATGTATCGCTGTTTCGAGCACCAAATCATCATATTAGAATGATTTCTGAAGGATCATGTGACACTGGAGACTGGATTAATGATGCTGAAAATTCAGCTTTACAATAAATTACTTACATTTTAAATACATTAAAATAGAAAACATTTTAAATTATAATAATATTTCATAATATTACTGTTCTTACTGTATTTTTGATCAAATAAATGCATGAGTGAATTATTTTATGCATTTATAAGCATAAGATACTTCTACTTCTCATACTTTCAAAATCATAAAAAAATTTGTACAGACCCCAAACTTTTGAACAGTAGCATATTTGTCAGAGATTACAATTTTTTGTCTCTTCTCTTCGTTGTGCAGTCAAATTTTGGAATATAGAGTTCATTTTAGGATTGAGTTCATAACGTGTAGCTGCTTGCAGGTGTTTTCTTTGCAATTAGGGATGCACAATACATCTCCATATGGTTATTGGTGGATATTATTATTTTTGCATATTAATAGTGTCAGTTGATATTGGATATGTAGTTATAACATGCAAATTTCCCTTATTTTTTAATTTAGATTACCTTTGTTGTCATCTAACACTTTTTAAATTAATCTGTAAAAAAAAACAAATAATTAATAACTGTTAAAAATAATCTTTAGCATATCTAAAAATTAATTTCCAGTTTTCATGCTTTACATTATAATGTTGTGAATTGTGATGCCTAAGTACACTTGTAGCGTTTACGTATGGTTTATTTTTACTTATCAGCCTTTTATTGGTTATCAGCCATAACGTGAAAATATTTATTGGTATCATGCCAGATATTTAATTTTGTGCATCCCTATTTGCAATATCAATATCTACAATAACAAGGATCAAGGATAGATTCTTACATATATTTTTACTCTAGAGACCTGTTAAACCTGTTAAGGACTTCAAATAACTTCTGTGTATGTGTATATGTGTGTTTTAGCCATTGCCGTACGATCTACCACTGCATGCAGGGATAATGCCCGGCCTCCTGATTACTATTGTGGGCGAGCCAGTACCAGGAGGAAACAGGTAACACACATTTATGTAACAAAAGAACAGCGTTACTTCTACATGTCCAAAGCAAACACTCACTTCTCTTTTCTTAGGTTCCATGTAGATTTTGTGAGGGGGCATGATGTGGTTTTCCATTTCAACCCACGTTTCCATGAGAACACCATTGTACGGAACACACAATTTGAAGGCTGCTGGGGTCCCGAGGAAAGAGATGGAGGCTTTCCCTTTGTGCAGGGCAGACAGTTTGAGGTACAGCCTTCTGATTTACCTCAGAGAAGGAATTTAAACCGTTGTGGATTTCAGTTGAGTTCCCATAGGCCACGTACACACTGTAAAGTTTCAGGAGTGACAACCGCATTGAAAATGGGAGTGAATCTCCTAAATGATCATTCCTTGTGTGTACAGAACACGACTCGCTCCCGAAATTGCTATAGCAAAGTAACCATAGCGAAGTCCTGGCATGGCATCTTGTGCGTTTGGTATCCACTATTTTTGACCAAGTGATATTACAGCGACCAAAGACTCATTATGTTTAGCAATTTTAACAAACCACCCTCGACAGAGTGTTTTGTTTATGTTTGGAAGGCTCCTTTGCAGATCGTGCTCTTGCAGTGTTGACATGTCCACTTGTTATGAGCGTTTTTCAGCTTGTTGATTGGGCTTGGCTCATCCGGTTTATGCAGTTATTAAAATAAAAATAAAGACAGGTGCAGGTCGCAATATTTCAGCCGTATTTCCAAAATAAATGCTTGTTCTTGATCAAGATCTGGCAACAAGAATGAGTCAATGCTCATACCTTTTGCCTGTGGTTTTCTTGCACCCCACATACAGAAGATCTCTGGAGTTTAAATATGTCATACTTCATCCTTCTCTCGGGTCATTTTTACCCAAAACACTTGAACCACGAATACACAAAAAAAATTGACTGGATTCGAGGAGTTGTAATAAAAATGTAACAAATCCTTCCCTCGCGGGTTAATTTGACCCCCTTAGGAATGAATGGACTGCAAGGAATGCTTCAGTATACATAGAAAAACCTAAAAATGCTAAAACTTTACCAAAAAATGATTTTAATAATGTCTACATGTGTATCTAAATGCATATTGAAGTAAAACTGACTTTAGGACCCAGCGGAACAGCTCCCAAATTGACCCAATGTGAGATATTTTGAGCTGGTTATTGCATGTTATGGAGATTTATTTTGAATTTAAGCTGAAAAAATGTGAAGAATGTGCTTAAATTATATTATTTATTGATAAAATCTAGTAATTTAAAGGTAAAAAAAAAATCTCCACAAAAAAATTTGCATTAAAGGTGCAGTGTGTAAATTTGAGCGGCATCTAGCGGTGAGGTTGTGAATTGCAATCGCCCACCGCTCACCCCTCCCTTTCGAAGCACATAGAGAAGCTACGGTGGCCAACACAGGACAAAAATGTCGTTGTCGGAGAGAGCAGAGAGTGACTAGCGCTCTGTAGAGCAGTTTGTCCGTTTAGGGCTACTGTAGAAACATGACGGCGCAAAATGGCGATTTCACTGTAAGGGGACCCGCGGTGTATGTAGATAGAAATGGCTCATTCTAAGGTAATAAAAACATAACAGTTCATTATGTAAGGTCTTTATACACCACTGAAAACATAGTTATATATATTATATTGTGTTTCTGTCAATAGATTCTCATAAATACTACACACTGCACCTTTAAGAAATAGAAAAAATATTATAAAAATGAAATGATATAAGCTTTCTGTACAAAAAAAAGTATAATTTTAGGGCTTCGGGTCATTTTGACCTGCGAGGGAAGGATTTGTTACAGGATGCAAGGGAAGGATGAAGGTTAACAACTAGGTTTTCAGTTCGGTCCCGTACACACTGCGTTCGTCAATACCTGAATTTTTTGAAGTTGAATGCGGTTGTCACTCCCGTAATTTACTGAACTGTGTGTGTACAGAACAGGATTAAGCACTAAAAGGTGAACTGACAACCAAATTTAGCAGCAGTGTGTACATGGCCCTAATGTGTTTGTGTGTGCAGCTGAAGATCCTGGTGGAGACAGACGGGTTTAAGGTGGCTGTGGACGGGGTTCATGTGCTGGAGTTTGAGCACAGAACAGGCGGGATGGAGGATGTCACTCGTCTGCACATAGAGGGAGACCTTACTCTGTTCAGTGCAGCCCCCAGCATGATCTGAAACACAGGGAGCCATTTGACAATGTTGAGGTGACACATTAAGTCATTGGTCCTTGAATAGTATTGATTATCTCCAAAAAGTGGGACGAACAGAAATTAATAAAAATTATAATGATATATCTGTTACCTGTCTCTCCATTGCAGATTAGTCAAACACATGATCACCACATGATCTAAACAAATGACATACAGATGTAGAGAAAGTTTCGACTCTTCTGAGAGGTCATCAGGACTGATATCACTGATATAACTCTCTGTTTTTCCTCATTCTCTCTCGTGCATTATGCTAGTTACCCTTTTGCATGTATACCGGAACATGACTAATTTTGTAAAAATCAAATGTGTACTGTTAAAAACACACCTATTTTATGACCTTCAGTATTAAGATGGTACAGTATGAAAGCCTGTGAGGGGTCATAAAATCTAAAGGCCCGTTCACACCAAGAACCATAACTATAACGATAACTATATTAGCGAACGATTTCATTCTGTTTATTATAAGCGTGCTGCAGTTTTGTTGTCTGCCTCTTTTAATGCTCGAGCTCTTTAAAGCATGATGGATTCTGATTGGCTGTCAAGGTTTTTATCATTCATCAGCTGGAAAATATGACTCTGAAAGTGAAAGTGTGGTGTAGACTCTAAAATTCTTTAATATTGAGAACGATTTTTAGAACTATATCTTTATCGTTACGTTTATAGTCACAGGCGGAGGGTGAACCAACTCCAGGGTAAGGAGATGCGCTTCCCCTTTAAAAACACAAATTTCCTTGTAATAGTTTCAATTTACGTGTCGACGCACAACCTACACAACCCAGCATAAATGCCCCTGATAAATTATTTGTTATTGAAGCGTCTGCGTTCACAAACACCTGTTAATTTTAACAGAAAAGCAAGCATACTGTATGCCGCATTTGGCATGGCAGATAATCTATAATCGGTAAGAAGCTGTCATCTTACTTCATCGCAATCTCACAAAGTTCTGTTATAATAAATGAAGCTTTCTGCACAATGAAGCTCTTATTTACATAATGTCTACACTTTGTTTGTTATTATGAGAGGATTTGCGAGCGTGCAGACTGTTCAGTGCTAACTTAAACACTGTTAGCATAACATATATCTGATTGGTCATTGCGTTCAAGAAATCAACAGATATGTTTGTGGTTGGCTACATTGCTAAACACTGCAAAAACACGTTGTAAATAGAAACCTTTGACGTTCTCCAGAGCGCAAGCACATATACGCACTGGATCGTTTGCCAAATCTGTTTCGCCAATATTATATTATTACAGAGAAAACTGATCCTAGACCAGCAGTTATGGGCAGCTTTTCCCTCTAAAAGCAATCAGAAGCAGCAGTTAAGCCTTACCCAGCCTTACACAAACTCCACCTATGTTTATAGTTATCGATCTTGGTGTGAACGGGCTTTAATTCAGGAAAACTGCAGACCAGAGCTGTGAAACTGTGCTGAATTACATCAGATCAAAATGGCTGAATATGCTTTTATTTGTTATGAATGTTGGAAAATGTTAATTATTTTGAATAAAACCATAATAATGAAAGCATTGTGATAATGGAGATACACAAATAATTATGTCCGAATAAATGCTGTATTACCCCAATTGAAATGTGCTTGGTCATATTATATTCTGCATGTTGATCTGAGACTGGAGAAAGTATTTTAACATAAAACTTACACACTTCAAAGTTTTGCTGTGCTCTAGAAGTATGCATTTCACTGGGCATAGAAACATGCATCATTTTAGTAAGACAGTGTATTGGGAAACACTGCCAGGTCATGTTATAAAATTGTGCCTTTATACCATAGACCCATTTGTCATTTTCTTCTGTTTTAGCTTCTGAATTTATGGACAATTAATTACCAGCATTATATAGACCTTCGTCTTTCCAATTTTTTACAACTGAAAAGTTGAAGATGAACCATCACAATGTTGTGCAAAAAGTTGGTGAGAAAGCATGCATGGGTGCTTACTATTTAGGATAAAAAAATCTAACTTGGACACAGAGAATGTGATTACCACATTCTAGTTTACTGAACACACCACGTAAATAATATTTGCAATTGTTCACTTATACAGGCGGTTTTATTACATGTTGGTGTCAGTCTGACAACAATGCTCAGTGTTTTTTTTTATTTTTTTATATATATATATTTTAAAACACTGATATTAACACTAATATTAAGCAGAACATAGTGGCCTGGTTTCCTAGACAGGGCTTAGATTAAGCCAGGATTAGGTTTTAGTTTAATAAGGACATTTAAGTAGCTTTTATAAATGTGCCTTTGAAAAAACATGGTGTGCATCTTGAGAGAAAACAATGGCACTGACATATTTTAAGATATGCCAGTGCAAGTTGCTTTCTGTTAAAACAGTTAAAAAATGCATTTTAGTCTGGGACTAGTTTAAGCCTTGTCTGTGAAACCGGGGGAGTATGTGACAGACTCCCGGAACCATGATCGCAAACTTCTAACATGAAATATAATAATATTAATAAAAATATTATAAAACATGTTTTTCAAAGAATAAGGGCACAATATCTGCATACAATGCATTGGTGAAGCTATGTGACATTTCACATTTAGGTTCACAAAACGAGGTGTGTTAGACTTGAAGCGGCCTGCACAGCACCTTCAAGTACTATCCCCTCATTGGATAGTAAAGTGTCCATCGTATGCACACTTCAGAATCTGGCCGGAAGAAGTAGGTCATCTGGGTACTTTTTGCCTACTCTTTTATGAGTACTGTGAATTCGGGCTGCGTCCGAAATCGCATACTCTCTTGAGTAGGTACTCATTTTGAATAAGTAATTACTTAACAACCCCTAAAAAAGTATGTTCTATAGTATGAGCATGTGTAGTATGAATGTAATCCAGACCAACTACATTCTCCATGTTGTCATTATCACGTGACCTACCAGTTGCGTTGCTTCACTGCTATTGACAAATCCTCTCCCCTGGCCTCATGGGATAGTAAAGTGTCCAGCGTATGCACACTTCAGAATCTCGCCGAGAGTAGAAGGTCATCTGGGTACTTTTTGCCTACTCTTTTATGAGTACTGTGAATTCGGACATATTTCTTTTGTCATATACCGTTTTCCGCCTACTATATAGTAGGGAAGAATGCGATTTCAGATGCAGCCATAATGTCTAAAAGATTTGTTCACAATGAGTCGGTATGAGCGGTCAACCGGTCACCGATTCACTGAACAAGAACTGTCTCTTTCAAAAAAAGAGTACTTTCAAAAAAAGTACTGGAAAAAAAGCAGCAATAGCATCAGTAAGCCTGTGACAAAATGGGATGTTTTAGAGCAGGGGTTTTCAAACTGGGGTCCGGGGACCCCCAGGGGGACGCAAGAGAGTAACAGGGGGTCCTAGAAAAAAACTGTAAAAAAAAACAACAAAAAAAAAACAATAATAATGATAATTAGATTAAAATGAGTGAGTAAAGCAATAAATTACATTTAAATAAATAAAAAATGATTAAAATAAAAATATTAGTTATTAATCTATTAAATTAATTAAAAAAATGTTTATGATGAAATTAGATTAAAATTAAATAAACAAGAAATAAATAATACATATAACAATACATTACTACATTGACTAGAACTAAATATACAATAATGTAACAAACTAATTTTAATATTTTTTATAATATTTTTTTGTGTATAAATTGAGTGTTTATAAAAGACAGATGCCTTATACATTTTAGGACAGGGATGATCATAATGTGGGTCCGTGGCATCTAAAAGATTGAAAACCCCTGTTTTAGAGCATGTACCAACATAGACATATACATATATGATGCAATATGGCGAACTGTTTCCAAGAACCGACTCTCGAAGATGAGTCAGACGTCCCATCACTGCAGTGCATTTGAAAGTGTTCCGGTGGTGCCCGTTAGGGGGCAGTGGCGGGTGCGCTCGTTCCCCCGCATCATTAGAGAGGAAGCAGGCGGAGTTCTGCACGCTTTAGGAGGCTTTTTAGCTGTTTCGGGAATTAAAAAGTAGAACTTTTCAGACATCATGAACGGATCCACACACAGCGCGCCAGGCGTTACAGATATTACACTGAAAAGAGGCCCGGCTGGTAAGTTTGGCTCTCTCTTCGACTTCTCCCGCACTATTGGAGCTGTTGAAACAGAGTTCAGCCTGGCGGTTCGGTGCTGCTGGTTCGGCCCGCTTCAGCAATAAATGCTGACATAACGGGCGCCGTAAACCCGAACAAATAATCCGTACCCAAATGGGTTCTGCAGACATGTAGATCGGATTTATTTAGAGACGTTTGTGTTATGAAAGCGAAAGTTCAGTCCAGAACCAGCTCAATGCACCATCAGAGATATGGACCGACATATACAGACACATTTCTGGCAGATTCAAGCACACTATGTTTGGCTGGTATTTAAGTCTTTCAGGATTTGTGGGTCTGGTTCCGGGCCATTAGTTCAGATTCTGAGAGCTGACCGTCTCAACTGCCTGTTGACTTTGATTAAACTGTTATATAATGCGTTGGTGTGTGTGACCTCTGCGAGGTCATGGAAGACTGCTCTGATAACTATAGACTTTGACTTGTGATTTAATAGTATGACTGTAAAACAATAGTAGAGGCATCATACGTCATCAACACTATAGGTCAAATCAGTCTGTTTAACTGGTACCAGACCCGCCCCTTTAAACAATCCAACTGATAATATTGGAAAGAAAATGTCCTGTTCTTTACCCCCCCATGAATTAAATAAGATTTAGACCCATGTGCTGGATCAGATATAATAATATTTAACATATGATTTTATAATAAAACAATACCAGGTGCAAAACTGTCCACCAGTGTGCAGTGATGCATAACTTATACTAAATGTTGATCTTTTGTTTTTTAGGTCCAGACTCTGTTGTCTTGCCAAACATATTTAGATGCATCTTAAATAAATTACAATTTAAATTTGAAAATTACATCAATAAATAAATAAAATACATTTAAAATGTGAAAATTCACTGTATCTATCTAAATGCATGTTATAGATCTTGTTGAATGATTCGTCCATGTATTTTTACAAAAAAATTTTACCTTGTAATGTTTAATCAAAATGTCATAACTTCTGTCTGGTAACGTATGCCGGACTTCTCCAATCATTTAGCGATACCCACACATTTCAAAATTCAATCAACAACTGATTTATAGACACAAGTCTGGTTTCTGTCGGATGTACTTCACAATTCGGAGGAAAAGATCTGTTGCTTCTTCCATTTCATTGTGACTTTAAATTAGAGTTGTATCAACCTACTAAAATACATAAGAGCAAAGAAGAGGAACATGTTTCTAACTACAACTTTTTTATGCACAAAGAGCCTTACATAGTGTTTTTTTTTTTTGTCTACTGCATAATTTCAATCACTAATTTTAAATGTTTTGATTAACAT
>CM077179.1:16767422-16954922 GCA_039654105.1 Coreius guichenoti
TAGGGACAGTAGCTCTGCTGCATCTGACTGAAATATCTATTCTGGTGACTGACAAATGTGTTTGTGTTGTCATGGCGGTTCTTCTGCAGGACTGTGTGGATGAATCCACATGTAAAGTCTTCATGTATGAAATGCTCATTCACGTTTCACAGTTTAAATAATGTTGGATTCACATGCATTATGCATTGAATAAATCATTTGTTTGAAAAAAACAATTTACTATTGTTTGCTTCTCAGTATTTAAAATGTATATGTAAAAAACGGATTAAAGCGGCGAAATCATTGTGAATGTGGTGACACTAACATCTACATATGCAAGTGCATTTTTTTAAATTAAGTTGTATAAATTAATGTATTATGAATGAAAATTAATTAACAATAGTGTTTATAAATTAGCGTAGACCTAGATTAAAAAATGCAGTTTATTATTACCGTTAAAAAAAAAAAATTATTACGATCCTTTTTGCTAACAAGATAAACTGTATGGTAACGTGTTACCATTGTTATTTTGAATGGATGTAAGGTCCTTTTTTTTGTAACGTTTGCGCAGGGACAAGTTGACCTTCTGGCAAAGGTTAGTTAGTCATGAAGAACATGCATCACACTTATATTCCCATCCAAATTTGCAAATTTAAGGCATTTAGAAGCTCTAAAATTGTCTTCACTGCCCCCTTCAGGATTTCACAGGAATTCCAATTCCAAAGGGATAGTTCACCCAAAAAAATTAAATTCTGTCATAGCCTACTCGCCCTCATGTTGTTCCAAACCCGTAAGACTTTCGTTTATCTTCAGAACACAAATGAAGATCTGAATCTGAAAATATTAATCTCTGACGCACGCTTCTGCGACAACACGCATGCGTCGCCATGCTTGTGTGAATGCTCGTTGGAGATTAATTTTTTGTAAATAAAGAGAAAAAATATGTTTTTGCACAAACATAGCAGTCATATCGCTTCATTAATTGAGGTTAAACCACTGGAGTCAGATGGATTACTTGATGTCTTTACTACCTTTCTGGGGCTTGAAAGTGGTAGTTGCTTAGACTGTCAATGGGAGGGACAGATGAATGAACTAACTCTTTAACCTCCTGGGTGCCACTGTCCACATACGAGGACATTTATATTTTAGTGATTTTCTCTGACACCATACATGTCACAGTTTTTTTATTTATTTATTTTTTTTGTCAGAGTCTGGATGTCCTGTAAAGAGCACAGGAAAATGTTACAGGGTTTCTAATCAAAATATGACTTTCTGTTACAAAACAGGGCATTGATTTCATACATGTCCTCAATAGAGGACACCGGGACTTAAAGCATGTTTATCAGGCATTTTAGGAAACACAACAAGTGAATAGGGAAAGAAATTACATATCAATATTCCTGTAAAATATTAGATATTATGAAAATGTTGCCAACTATTACTTCCATTATTACACTTATTTTTTCATTACATGTTGCCCAAAGAACATTAATATGCAAATTAGAGAGAGTGTACAGATACATTGCATTGAATGGGAAAACCCATGTATGGCCATTTTACCCACATATTGCATAAAGTGAAATGGTATATCAATTCATTCCGTTATATCTTTCATAACATAGTTGAGAATCATCTTTAAACAAAGTTTGGTTAAAAAAAAAATCCTGAAACCTAAAGATTGATTGGTGAATGGAAAAAAAATCCCATTGTTTTTGCCTATACATGTTGTTTCATGTCATTTTATTTTTTAAACAACTGAGTCCTGGTGTCCACTTACGAGGACATAGCATAACATGTGAATAAAATATCACCCCCCCCCCCCCCCCCCCCCCCCCCCATGTTTCTTATGCTCTAAACAATGTAATGATATGAAAAAATACTAAATTCAAAAAACTTTTTTTTTTCCTGGGTCTTAGGAGGTTAAGATGAAAATTTTATATAATAGCTTTATAATGTAATAATTGTTGTAAACACGTTTTGAATTTGAAATTTGAATTAGATATAAATAAATATAAGGTTTTACTGTCCTTGCATTATAAAGCTCAGCTATACCATAGTCAGAGCAGGTGTTCTAATTAGATTATTTTTCGCTTTCATTAATACAGTACAAATTTTATAGTGTATGTACTATAGTAAATATACTGCAGTCAAAACATTGGAATCCCTTCTCCTAGTGTCATGATTTTTGACTGCAGATTCAAAATATTTTGATACTGCATGTGAAAATAAGTTGGCTCAATTGCTTTTGTGAGGGATGGATGAAATGCAGAGAACTGTTCTGCATCTGGGTCCCATTGAGATGACTGTCTCAGGATAACATGCTGTCTGTGTGAGTGGATGGACTGCTACTGTCTCTCTGTCTAAATGGATAGACTGCTGTCTCTCTGTCTGCTGTCTGGGAACGGAAGCAGATGACTTTGACAAATGAGTACTGGTATGTGCATGTTTGTGTGTTTTTGTCGGTGTGTGTATTAGTCCTCCTCATCAGAAATCAATACACTCAAAGGCAGCTGCAGTTAAATGCACTTAAAGTAGGAGAGAGAGAAAAAAGAGAATGATAATGCAGCACTTCCTCTGGAGTCACATTACGGCTAAGGGTGGTGCATGGCATCATGGTTAAATAATTGGCTTATTTACATTTACTTCTAATGTATTTAGAATATTGAATAATCAGCACCTGCTAAATGATAGCTACCTCCAAAGACCCTCTCTGTTATGTAATGCTGTTTAATTATTTGACAGCTGCATTGCTAAAACATGTCAAACACATTCCTTCACACGCTTAGTGTACTCTATACTAGACAAGACTTGCTAACATTTTGTGAGAAATGTGACGGATTCAAAAGCACATAGTACTGTACAATCTTTTGCTCAAACACCATCAAGCAAATAGTAAACCTATGAGGACTGACAGCATCATCATGTTATGGGTTACGCACAGTAAGCATGAAAGCTAACTCCCTCAAATAAACCCTCTGAAAGCGATGAGCACCAGCTTACATGAGCTCCTGTAATAACGCCTGTAATAAATTGTAATAAATTGTTAAATTCACTGTAAACACTGTAAAATTGGCTTCTGCTGTAAGTGTGACCAATCATAAAACCAAGATAAAAACAATGAAGCAACACCAAAAAATAAATCACTCCAATGTGCATTTCTGCTAACAAAAAAATAACCTTAGCTCTAAACAAATGTGTTGGCTTGCAGGAATGTGTCTTCATGGTTCTTACTTTTTACTACCAAAAAATATTTTTAACAATATTTTACTGTAAAGTAGTTGCCTTGATACATTTTTGTTTTATATATTACCTTATATGTTACAGTTGCAGTTTGCATTTAGCCTTTTGACATTGTTTTTCTAACTGCTAACATTTTACAGTGTATATTATGTCAGTCGACACATGCTTCAGATGCCATTTTAACATAACGCTGTAAACATACCAGAGGACGATGTGTATCTATAAATATAAATTATGCCTATGAATAATTGCAGACCTATGTGCATTATATGCTGTATGACACGCTCAAGTAAACACAAAGTTAGAATAATGTTATTTGGAGATCGGAATAACGCATCGCCCCCGCCCCGATATAACGCTCTGCGCGGATGAAGGGGGATGATGAACGCGCTGCGTACTGATAGTGATGATGATGATGATGATGATGTAATAAGCGCACCCTCCGCTGATTCCAGTGCACACTAGATTCCTCACGCTCGCGACCCGGCTAGAGTGATGTCATCATCAATACAGTGAACCGTGTTTAGGAGTTTTTACACCGCTTCCGTGCTGCTCAGCGCGGCCTCCATGAGGACAAACCCCGGGACTGCGGCGCTGATGGCTGTTGGGGTCGGGACTGCACCAAGCTCCCTTCGACATCACATCTGCGACCCCAGCGCTCAGACAAGCGGCAAAACCCGTGCACTCGAAACACGCGCGAGAGCGCGCTTTTTTACAGCAACATTCTATGTGGAATATTGGTCATCTTAACGGCAATTCAAACTCCTGATTTGGCTGACAGCAGTCGTTGTTCATCACCTATCATCTGCGCCCTTTCAGGACTTTTTTTTGGTTAGTGTCTACCATTGAAAACCGGTGAGATCGGTCTTATTCGGTGCCTGTGCTCTCTTCCCCTCGCGCTTACCGGAGACTGTCCGCGCGCTGCGCACTCGGAGGCCACAAGTGCCTGTTTTCTCTCGCTAGATTCACCATTGAGGGAAACTGATGCCCTGTTGCCTTTCCTCGTCCGTGCCTACCTCTGCAGCCGCTGTTTCTCGGTTAGTAACGCGACTAGGCCCGCGAGCCCAGCTAAACATCTCACAGGATGACTCTCTGATGGATAAAATGACAAGAGTGGATCATTTATATAGTGTTTTGGTCTTTTGGATGTTGGTGTAGCGACTTTTCTGTGTTTTAATCTTCTTTGGAGCCGAAACCCGGGTGCGCGAGGGGGGCATCTCGAGAGCAATAAACGCCCGTTATTTTAAGGGACCGCGCGCTTCTCGCTCAGGATGGCAAATGAACCCGTTATTCTTAATGTGTATGACATGGTAAGATCATTAACCCTTTCATTATTTCATCCTTTACACTTTTTATCTTAAGCCTCGCTCCTTTTGGGCTCTAATTTTAAATGTTGTAAAATAACAATACAAAGACTTTAGGGATCAGGTCACAGTGGGTGGTCACAGTGTAGTGATGAAGAATCTGGGCCGCTTAACGTAAAGGTTTCATTTTGAAAGCACGTTTGCAAACCTACTTTGAAGCATCTTTGACAGCAGTATTGATGGCCGAGATGAGAGCGCGTGTGTTTCTCCTCCCTTGCTCGAGGAGGCGCTGTCACCCCATCACAATCTAAACACACGTACTAGACAGAGATCAGTGATTGTGGTAATCCAAATTTTTATTTAGAAAGTAACACTTCTTGTCATCAACGTACTAACAACATTTCTGTAAAATGCTGTATATTGTATGCAATATTATGTATTAAAACAAGACAGACATTTTAACATCAAGAAAGTGATTAATGGGTACAAATTGACTTACTAGTTTTATTTTAATAAGACGCTATCTAAATACGATATCCAAATCGAATGACATAGCATTCAAAGTATGTATTATAAGTTACATACTTGTAATACACATAAAATATACACCGTATAAAACAGGGATAGACTAGTCTCTTTTCTGTGTACATTAAATCATGTTCTGCATGTTTATTATTCATGAAGGGCAGCTGGTGCATCTTTTTGGCCTCACAGACATGTGTGCTCCCTATATTTACCTCTCCCCCTTCACCTTAAAGCTTATCGTGTGTGTATAACAGGTTTATGCACCATTCATTGATTTGAATGCCTTGTATATAGCTAACAGAATGCAAAAGATAGATAGATAGATATATAGATAGATAGGTCCAGACATAGAGAAACAAGTACATTTACAGTTCATTAAAACATGATTATATGATGATCTTGTTCTCCCTCTTGTTCTTTTAGTACTGGATAAATGAATACACCTCCACTCTGGGTATTGGAGTCTTCCACTCAGGAATAGAGATCTACGGCAGAGGTAGAGTGGCCTATTAAGCTTATTCAATTTTTTTTTTTTTTTTATATACCTCTACTGGGACCTCAGTCTCATTTGTAAAGAACTTATGTTACACAGAGTGGAAAAGGCTGTTTCAGCTACTGGGACTACAATTAGTAGACAAGGTTTTTGGTAGATAGTTTGTTTCCATTATAAAAGCTGCATTATTAAAAATTTTACCTTTTTGTCGCCATCTCTGTTTGAACCCTGAAATTGCAGTTATTTGCGGCGTTATCTTCTTTATGTGGTTGCATCGGCATGGCTCCTCAGCATGGAAGAATGTAATGTATTGAGGTGTATGTGTGGGTTGTCTATCAACGCACCAGTTGTCAACGATGATTGCCGTTTTGAACTTTCTGGATTACAAGCCGCCATCAAAATGACAAGTTTAATTACATTCCATCTGCTGTAAAAAGAGGCCATAAACGATCCGCCACCTGCAGCATCCACACACGTGATATAGCCTACTAGCCCGGACTCCTTTATGTATACAGACGTGACGTAATAAAGAAAAGACGAACAGCGAAAGCTCAAATTTCCCGCAGAAAGCTACCAGTACCACTCAAATTATAACACATCATTACAAGCTTACCGCTGTGAATCGGGCTAAGGTAAGGAGATCGTTTTGAACACTGGCTGGTTATGTACTTGCATAAAAATTGTTTTTGGATAATTTTTTACCAAAGAAAAGTTAGACTGCAGCTTTAATATATTTAGAGTGCCAAATAAAAAACACTATGACAAAATGAGGGTGAAAATAATTCAGAACTAAATGAGCAACTAAATATCATTCATCATTTCAGTTTTTTTTTTATTTTTTTATATATAGTAGTTATTGGAGTGACCACATTTACGTAATGTGATATATACACATACATCACTATTCTTGCTTGTTTTTGAAAATGTTTTTGTTCATTCAACAGTCACTATGCGGAGCCTTGTCACTCGCATTTAAAGGGTTAGTTCACCCAAAAATGAAAATTAGCCCATGATTTACTCACCCTCAAGTCATCCTAGGTGTATATGACATTCTTCTTTCAGACGAATAAAATCGGAGTTATATTAAAAACGTCCTGGCTCTTCCAATCTTTATAATGGCAGTGAATTGTTGGGTCATTTTTGAAGTCCATAAAAGTGCATCTATCCATCATATAACTGCACCACACGGCTCCGGGGGGTTAATAAAGGCCTTCTGAAGCGAAGTGGCGCGTTTGTGTAAGAAAAATATCCATATTTAAAACTTTATAGACTAAAATAACGAGCTTCCGGCGGTCAGCGGTAGCAAGTTGACTTACGGTGAAAGAGTAACCCTTGAACCCTTGACGCATGCGTATTGATGAACGCAGGAGCGCAGAGGATAGAGCAAAACAAAACACCGGTCATGAATTAGAAGTCTAAAATGAGAGAAATGGCGGAGGATTTCGATATAAGAGAAGAGGGGCTTGCGTTTGTTGCTCAGCACTATCCACAAGAGGCGTCAAAGCTTGCGATGCGTCAGGGGTTACTCTTTCACCGTAAGTCGACTTGCGCACCGCTACTGCCGGAAGTTAGTTATTTTAGTCTATAAAGTTTTAAATATGGATATTTTTCTTACACAAACGCACCACTTCACTTCAGAAGGCCTTTATTAACCCCCCGGAGCCGTGTGGAGCAGTTATATGATGGATAGATGCACTTTTATGGACTTCAAAAATGACCCAACAATTCACTGCCATTATAAAGCTTGGAAGAGCCAGGATGTTTTTAATATAACTCCGATTGTATTCGTCTGAAAGAAGAATGTCATATACACCTAGGATGACTTGAGGATGAGTAAATCATCAGCTAATTTTCATTTTTGGGTGAACTAACCCTTTAAATGCCTGTTTACCATATGTAAGCTTTGCAAATGACTTGACCTACAGGTGGCAGTGGAGTGTTGTCTGTGTCTGTAGTGATGGAACACAGAAGAAAAAGAAACATGCTGTGTAGCCAATTAGTGATCTGAGTCATAAAGTGACAGAATATGCTGTCTTCTTTCACGATTTCTGTCTTTTTTTTACTCTTTCACACACACACACACACACACACACACTCAGTGGAAAGCAGCAGCATTGATACAGAGCAGACGTAGGTAGCTCTGAGGACTGAGCCATGATTTGTTAGGATCTTTAGCTTCTCACTAACAATCAGAGGCGGGCAGTAGTGAAGTATTTTTACTTTCCAAGTAATTTTATTTTTTAAGTATATGTACTTTATCAGTGTTCTTCTTTGGAAAACTTTTACTTCACAACATTCCAAAACATAATATTGTACTTTTTACTGCACTACGTTTCATATTGAATATCATTTAATACTTAATTACATTAAAAATGTAGTACTTTCTTACTTTTACTCAAGTAAAAGTAATTCAAAGTTTTACTTGAGTACAAGAAAGAAAGTACTACATTTTTAATGTAATTAAGTATTAAAGGTTAAAAAAAATTTTTTTTATGAAATGTAGTGCAGTAAAAAGTATAACATTATGCATTGGAATGTAGTGAAGTAAAAGTTTTGCAAAGAAAAACAGTGATAAAGTACATATACTTGAAATATGTAAAAATACTTCACTATTGTCCGCCTCTGTTAATAATACACAGATATATGTCACAATAGGGAAGAAAAGATGATTGCAGTTGCAATAGACTTTTCTTCCCTATTGCGATGTACATCCAATTGAAACGGTTTCTCGAATGAAAAAAAAAAGTATTTTTTTATTTTATTTTGTAAACCAGGAATTGATGATGTGCAGCAATACATTATTTACAATAAATACTGCAATATTCCATTTAAAAAACAAGTAAGGTCCATTTTGAATTCTTGTCATAAACATTGAGGGGGGCAAGAAATGGCCAAATTTGTTCCCACCAATATTTGATATGCTTGATGCTTCTCTGTTTGTTGTTAGGATGAGAAAAAGTTACATTTTTAGGCTGGTTGCATCTGCGGTTTAACTGTGCTCAACAATATCAAAATGATTGAGATGGTTAATCAAATTGAAATCAATGAAGGTACTTTTCACAGATACCGCATATGAATTCCACCGTGACACTTACATTTTTAATGGTGAAAGAATGTGAGGTAGGATGTAAGTTGCTAAACAATATTTATGATAGAAATTTTATATGACAAAAAGGAATATCCAGTAAAGCAAACCACTCCACTTTTTGTCAGATTTTGCTGTTTTGAATTGAAAATATAGTCTGAATCATTCAACTGTATGCGATGAGCCAAGAAATATTTTTTTGTTTTCGACACATTTGGCATACAAATAAGAGTAAATTTAGCAAATAATTTAGATTAATTTACTTTACAAAGTACATTGGTCCTCCCAATGTTCAAGACGGCCTTGCTTTAAAATGGAGTATACTGTTCTTGTAAAATTCTAATGTGGCAATCAAAAAATGTTCACAACCTGCATTATTATTTGTTTTGTTTCCTTAGAGTTTGCATATGGCGGCCATCCATATCCCTTCAGTGGCATTTTTGAGATCAGCCCTGGAAATGCCTCAGAACTGGGGGAGACTTTCAAATTCAAGTGAGTGATTTAATCACATACACACACATATGAGCCATAAAAACCATGTCACAAGTCCTGTTTCCTCTTCAGAGAGGCTATAGCTCTGGGTACGACAGACTTTGCAGAGGAGGACATTGATAAAATAATGGAGGAGCTGGGAAAGGAGTTCAAGGGGAACGCCTACCACCTGATGCACAAAAACTGCAACCATTTTTCTTCCTCGCTGTCTGAGGTCAGTTTACTCCCCTTATGCCTTTTTCTGTCTGTCTTTTATAAATGATCAGACTAGGCCATATACAACCTCACTGACTAATGATGACATATGCTTGTAATTTTTCAACATTCTCACATAATTTTATTCACTCTCTCTCTATAGTTGCTGTGTGGTAAAGAGATCCCACGCTGGGTGAATCGATTGGCATATTTCAGTTCCTGTATTCCATTTCTGCAGAGTTGTCTGCCTAAAGAGTGGCTCACGCCTGCTGCGCTCCAGAGCCATATCTGCATGGGCCTTCGGAAGGAGAACACACACTCACACACACACGAATCCAGCGACGATGAGCCCTCATCTGCCCCAGATTCGGCCGCTGGAACCTCACACAGCTGCAGACACACCCGCGTGTGATCTCACGTACACACACACACACACAGTATTACACTAATTTGAACACACTCAAACCTCTGATCCTGCTGCTACAGCGCCCTCTGCTGGGCTGGATGAACACCAGACCTCATGGCCCCTCTGAAAGGGGAACTCAAAGTCATGTTTTTCTGTAGAGCCTACAGGGATTTAAAAACCTTGCAATGGTACTCTTAAAGTTTTAGAATTGTTTGATTTTTACTAAGATTTTAGGGAAATCAAAACAGTGTTTGCCATTTAGTGTTCTCTCTCTTATAAGTAGGACAATATGAATGATGTGTGAAAATGATGGACTGCCCCCTGCTGGTGTGTGACAGCACTACGGGCCCCTCCCTTAAAAATACTGAACTTTCAGTAGTCAATTCATTTCTGTCTGTCCCTTTGACTTTTAATCTCATCTGGGTGTTCTCTAGATTTAGCCGAGTTTGCTGTGTATCTAATTCTTTTCTATTTTGTGATAGAATAAAACAGTGTTTCATCTGCAGAGGAACTTACATTCCTAACCTTACTTTTTTCCTCAGTGACTTTAGGAATATAAATCTGCTTTAGTTTAATGATATGATGTCAAACTAATGCCATCTTTGGTTTACATTTATTTTATTTCTATCTCTGTATTTTTTATATTTAAGTGCAAGGTTTTCAGTTAATTTACAAAAAAAGGGCCGATGCCATCACGTGTCTCACACACACTGACAGCAGTTGGAAATTGCAGTCTTATAACTGTAAGCCATTGATATGCTGGACTCAACTGAAACAAAAGACCCCTGTTGTGTCGTTGAGGACACAAAGGGGGCATTTGTGAGGCTGATGTTGAGGGGGTGGGTGGGAAAGTGTGGGTGGGGTCTGCACATCAGGTCTGGTATCAGTACTGTACAACAGTGTTGTGACTGAATGCAACGTCTGATTGATCAAGAGAGAGGGAATGTGTGTTGCAAAGGTGTTAATGGTCATTTCTCTTGACTAGTTATTGTGCTTTCTGGCTTTTAAAAGTGCAGACTGAAAAGAGTATTGTTGTTGTTAAAATGAGTCATCCACACCTCACTACATGACTTTTGCACAGATTGTTGCACTGATTTTCAGTCTGGAGGAGTCGACACCAGCTGCCAAAAGTCAAAGCCAGGCTGCAGATTTTTCAGAAATCTCTCTGATGGGCACAGACTCCAATTTTTTAGCGTTAGACTGATTCCATCCGGTTAGAAGATATCAAACATGTTCCTGCCTGACGTTGTGCTTTGAAAGACTTATAAGCCTGGTAGTGTGTGATCTTCAGTCATTTAGTGTAGAATGGCCAGTTTTTCTCTGTAACCATTACAACATCTGCAAGTGTATGATGCCTAGTGTTTTAAAATCTGTTCAGATTTTAAAAGTAGTGAAGTGTAATCCAGCCTCAACAGTAACTGAAGGTTGTAGGGTCTTTTCAGTCTTCAGGCTCTGGAATAGACCTTAGTAAATGTAGATCTAATTTTTCACAAATGAAAATGAAGCTCTAAAGACAGATGCACAGTTCAGTCAATAGGTTGATTTTCTTATGGTCCTATAGCAATTTTCTTAATACATGATTTACCACAAATTTTGTTAGAAAAGCATATTTTCAGTGTTTCATCAGCTGAAAGATTAAAATGTCTGTTCATTTGTGAAATATTAAAAAAGGTGTATACATTGACTATGGTCCATATCAGAGTAAATGATACATCTCTCAATATTATTTTAATCTTTCCGTGCCATTTTGCCTCTCTCTTTGCAAATATTCTCTAGAAGTCCATCTTCACCTTTGTCGCTCAGGATGGCATGGCATTGTAGGTGGCAACACCACCCATGAATCAAATCTATGGGAAATATGTTTTTGGTGAAGTATTTATAAAATTGAATTTTATATTTGGAATATGATTCTGTTTACTGTTATTTAGTCAAAGATATTATCAACCTGTAGAGCCTAATTCTTATTATGCTATTTTGTTTAATTTAGTCTGAGGCCACAACTGAGATCTTTTACTAGGCCTAGTTCAGCAAAGACCCATTTTCTAGGCATTACCCACTGATGCCATTTCTAGCCTCGATTAGTACTTCTTGTTTTGATGTGATGGAAAATTTCAGATATTTATAGATGAATAGAGAATAAACAAATTAAAAGTTTTTTTCCTTGAATTTTATTGCTGTCATGGGGTGGAGACGGGGCATGGTCATTTCTGAATATTTTTAAACATTAATTAAATGATTTCACACCCAAGAGCCATTGTTCTCGTGTGACTCTTGATATGTTCAGCAGTAAAGATAATCAGGTCATGTGATGTCTTCAGTATCTTGGAAACTTCCAGGCTGTATCTGGCTCCAACTGTTTAAATGCTAAAACTATAAAGTCTAGCAAATAAATATCTACTTTATTTGACTAAAAGATAAAACTGGTATAAGTATATACGAAATCGTGAAATGGCCATTTTCAATGTGTTTACGTGCGCATGCACGAGACTCGCCTCCCATTACCCAACCCCCCTGCGCGTGAACACGCATATAAATGCTTCTGCGCGCGGCCGCGAACCTCAGTCTCGAGGCCAACGCCATTTTGTCTTGTAAGCAGAGGTGAGAGGACGAAGTCTAATTCTTAAAAAATACTTTCTGCTTTAGGTATATTGTTAGCAAATCATTTTGTTTGTTCTTAGTTAATGCAGATGGAATTCGTTGTAACGGTATTTTGTCCGTTTTTACGGCTTAACATCGAGCAAATTTATCTGCGCATGCTGACTAGGCCTCGACCGCACGGCCGATCCGTGTTCGCCACATTAGTCGTGGTTTATTTTCAAAATTGATACACGTTTGTATTTAGTATTAGTAATTTATAGCAGCCCTTTTTTGTGTGTATTTTGTACTCTAGTGGTGTATATTGTAATTTATCAGTATAATTGCAGTATAACTGGTAGATAAATCGTTTTAGAAACGAGTTTTTGTTTTGCATTTGCTAAAAGACCTAGTATTACAGAATCTCCTCGTTTTACGAATTGGTTGTCATGCCTTTAGGTGTTTATTAATGATAAGTGGAGTTGTATAAATTATCTAGTGTTTATACCGTGTGTGACCAGCAGGGCGACGCACAGATGTCTTTTCCTGCAGTTTTAAGTACTTGTTGCCATTGATCAACAGTCCTTTCACGCTCTATCCCCAGATTATCTTGAATCGTTAATCATGAGTGGATGTCGCGTGTTCATCGGCCGTCTGAGCCCTCATGCTCGGGAAAGAGACGTGGAGAAGTTCTTCAAAGGTTACGGACGTATCAGGGAGATTAACCTGAAAAACGGGTTTGGCTTTGTGGTGAGTATCGGCACTCTTGGGGGTCTTATGTGAGAGGTGGTTGTGAAACGCGTCTCACTGCCCCCTACTGTCTGGTTTTCACAGGAGTTTGACGACCACAGGGACGCAGATGACGCAGTGTACGAGCTGAATGGAAAGGAGCTGTGCAGCGAGAGGTGAGAATTAATCCATAAAGATAAATGTACATGTTAAACTTTTCATGTGATTGGTTTAAAATGCGTATTCGCCCAATTTTCTAAACAATTAATATCTGCAAAATTTAATAGATTTGTCAATGTTTAATCAATAACGAACTTCCAGTGAAAATGAGACTTCTCTTTGGTCATGTATGCCAGGCTTCTCCAATTATTTAGTCCGATTGAACTCTGCCCTTGCAAGCTCATGTTTATCTGTGCAAAGTCCACATCTCAATCAATCAACAACCAATGCATAGAACAGTTCCTGGCCTTCATTTTTTTTCATTAATCTTATATTCGCAATATAGAAAAGACCTGTTGTTGCTTCCATTTCATTGCAATGTACTTAAATGTTGTTTTAACCTTAGGGTGACCATCGAGCATGCCCGCTCTCGCAGAGGAAGAGGTGGTGGCCCAGGAATGGGAGGACGTTTCTCGCCACGCTTTGGAGGGTATCGTCAGTCCCGCAATGGGGGTTCCAGGTACGCCAGCATTGAGAGTAATCATTGTTTGTTCTGATAGTTTAGTCAAATGAGTAAACCCCTGCCCCCTTTTTTTTTATTTTTTATTAGGTATGGACCACCAGTGCGCACGGAGCACAGAATCATTGTGGAGAATCTCTCCTCTCGCATCAGCTGGCAGGTGAGCATCCCGAGCGGTAGCAGCGGAGTGGCGTAGCAGCCTGGTGTTGTAGCGTTTCATCATCCCTGCATTTCTCTTGCCTTTGACATCAGTACAAGCACACAAACTATTAGTTATCTTTGTTACTGTTAAACTGGAAGTAGAATATCCTCTTCACCTCAGCCAAACCTTGCATAAGTAAAGAAAAAAAAAAATAATGATTTGAATGCTGAAAGGTTCTCTAACCCAGACCCATGTTTTTCAAACCTTTTCTTTAACAGCTGTGCTCTGGTATTCTTTAATTGGAGTTGCATGCACAGCCTCCGAGGTGCATAGCGCCCTCCCCTGGTTGTGTTCTGAATAGTGTCCCTCTGGTGCCTCACCCGACACGCAGTGTCTGCCGGTCTAAGTCTTGGCTGGGTCCGTAGCGCCAGACAGAGCCGTAGCACAGGATAGCCTTAGAGGAGCTGGGTAGCCGCTCTCTGGAGGGTCTGTGATGTCAGATCTGCTCCATCCCCCCGATCTGCTGTTTGGGTCTTATTCTGTTGGTGCTGAAGCGGGGAGGGGTGCAGGGTTTTGGCCCCTCCCCCATCCTCTCTCTCTCTGGTGGGGTCCGTTCTTACGGAGGCCGGATGGGTCGAGTCCGAGGTCGTTTTAACGCTTCATTGCTTCCGTTTGCTATTTGGACAAGTGGCTCTTTGCTAATGCCTTCTGTGGTTTGGAACGGTAAGTAGCTCATCACACTGGATAGTTACACGGTAAAGAGGGTTCTGTCACTTTAAATCTGGAGTTAGTTGTAAATGGAGAAAGATGCTACAGATCTCCGGTAGGTAGTTGAGACTTGCAAAAAAACTACTTAACATCATGAGAAGAACCTGTTCTCAGGAACTAGTTAGTCAGGCGTGTCTCCATCTGAGGGCTTTGCTTCCTGCTGTTTCACACAATCTAAAAGACTCGTGTTGCCGAAAACGCTCTGGTAGTTTTATAACTGGGACAAATCCACAGGTAAGATGACATCTGTTGAGGGAGTTTCTACAGGTGCTCCAGTGCACAATTTAGAGCAGATGCTGCAGACTGCAGTGTGTATTTAATGTGGGTGCTAAACTGCAGTGTGACTCAGTGCTTTTCAGTTTCTCTTAAAAACGTGTCATTAAGTGCTTTTTGCTTTCCTGCAGGATCTGAAGGACTTGATGAGGAAGGTGGGAGAAGTGACCTTTGTGGATGCACACAGGACCAATAAGAATGAAGGGTAAGATTTTGTGCATACACAAGACTGTTCTTACCGTCACATGATTGTAACTGAGTGTCCTGATTTGTTTTACAGGGTGGTGGAGTTTGCTTCACACAGTGATATGAAGAATGCCATTGAGAAGCTGGATGGAACAGATCTGAATGGGCGCAAACTCAAGCTTTATGAGGATCGCAAGAGGAAGTATGTAACAAACAATTGCACTGGACTTCACTGTAAAATTCGCATTGACAAAATCTTAACCTGTTTTTCATCTCTCCTCAGTCGTAGCAGGAGCCGTTCCCGCAGCAGGAGCAGCTCCCGTTCCCGTTCACCCAGTCGGAGTCGCAGCCCTGAGCGTGGAAGCAAGCGCTCTCGCAGCCGCTCAGTCAGTCGCACACCAGAGAAGACTACCAGCAACCGCTCTCCTTCCCGCTCTCCGTCTCCTCCGAGAAAACAGAGCCGCTCCCGATCTGCCTCTGCAGAGAGTCAGCACTGAAACTGTGTGTGTGTATGTGTGTGAACGAGAGACTGAGCTTTTTCACTTATTAATGTGGCATGTCATTTGTGCTACTTTAGTGTAAATTACTGACTGAGTTGAATGGATGAATGCTTGTATGAAGATGTTTGATTTATTTCTTATGCTAATGAGCTGGGTGGGTTTAAATGGTAAAGGAGTGGGTTAAGACTAGATATTTTTCACAAATGTCTCATTTTGTTTTCTATTTTTATTTGATCAATATCAGTCCTGGAGTACTTCTGTAGAGAACTTAAATGTATGTGGGGTTTGATTCTCAAACTCACCTGTTAATTTTTGTTTGAGTCTTTATGGTTCAACAGAAGGTTATGCTTGTATATACACTCTGGAATAAAGTATATTGGTATTTGGCAGTGAATGGTGTTTTCCTAATGCCCTCACATGGTGATTAGAGTGCTTCTGCATTGGTTAGAAACACTAAAGCTTAATATTCTAACTTTAACTGATCTCTGTTTTGCTATGAAATAAACATGTCATCTCTGATTTGGATGGAAGATGTGCTGTTAATCACTTTTAAAGTGTTGAAAGTGAAGCTCTCTGCAGATTTTCAGCTCAGTCCACTAGGTGATGCTGCTTCACAGCTTGCAGAAAGTGTTGATCTTTACATGGTCATGCGTTCGAAATATATGCTTGGTTTGGGTGACTAGAAGAGATCAATTGATTTTAAAGTTTTGCTTTCTATTAAAAATGTGAAGATCCCCTTTTCCAGAGTGTTGTCAAACAGGATATTTAAGGGTTTATTTGAGATTATAAAAACAATACTCGTCTGGTTTTTTTTTGTGAGAATCGATACCGTTCCCAGCTAGGGCCCTTAACATGCGCACAGCACAGAAACCGGGTTTATTGATTCAGTCAATGCGATATGAGACGCACACTTTATAAATTGATTTTTGCTTTGATCCTGGCAACCACCGATTGAGGAATATGAATGAGAGGCGATATTGTATCTTCTGCAGTGTTCAAGGACAAAACACCCTCCCTCTACGCCTCTACCAATCTGTTATTTCTTTTAGCTCATAAAACTGGTGTCCTCGGTGCACTGCGGCGCTCTCGTTCTCAAGGACAAACAGATAACATCAAACTACAAACAACAGAAGTGCACTGAGATCGGATGTGCTGAGAGCGATTTGTGTCGTACTGATGAGAATACACTAGCTGTTTGAGAAGCACAGGTGAAGAGTTAATTACTGCACATACAACTGGAACAGCTTGTCCTTTTGCTCTTTCAATATCATTTTGTCAGTCACAGTAGCTGCAGCATTTTATAGAGGCAGAGCAAAAAAGTTTAAAAAGCATAAAATACTAAATAATAAAAGCAGTACGCTATTATTAAAACTAGATTTGCATTTCCTGAAGGAAATACCAGTTCTTGGAAGGAAGCAAAAGAATGGAGTTATAATTGTTAGCTTTGATTTAAAATGTGGGATATGTGTAAATGCTGCTGCATCAGAGCCGCTTTGTCGTTGTCATGATACTGATCATGCTTGTTTTCAAAGTATCAACATAGTCACTGCACATTTTACAAAAAAATATAATATATACAGTAATGCTTGTGCGAAGATTATTTTAGAGATAAAACCAGAAATAGCAGCATGTGAGAATGACGCTCCACACCTCTGACACCAGGGCCCAGTTGTTCAAAAAAAAAAAAAAAATAATAATAATCTTGGATTTTTCAAAGCAACATTGGATTGGATAACCCTGATCCAGATACGTATTTTTTTTTTTTTTTTTTCAAATTACCAAATCTGGGTTACCAGTGCTGTAAATGGGACAACATCTATCATCTGGGACATTCATCCATCTATCTGTCCGTCCGTCCGTCCATCCATCCCAATAAAAAGTTTTCAACAATACATACTGAAGGGTTGATTCTGAAATCAAGAAACCAAGATAATCAAATCTGATTTCAGTATCCTTTTTTTCCTTTTGAACAACCCGTTTTTAAGACCTGATCAAATTACTTCTAATGATAAGTATGTTTTTAGTGAAATATTGTTATAAAATTGTCATCAGTGTTGGGGAAAGTGACTAATGCATTACAATATTGTGTTACTACTACTTACTTTTTATGGTAAGTAATGTGTTACGTTACGTTTGCGTTACTTTTTCTCACCTGGGCAGGGTTTGATTCATTGTTTTTCAATAACAAAAAAGTTCTATTTTTTGGCAAATGTAAAGGCCCTTTCATACCAAAAGTGAAATGAATAAAGGAAGTGGCTAAAGGAAATGCAAATTCACGCCTGTACACCAACTTTACACTGTGCTGCCATTCTGGGTTGCAGAAGAAAGTTCAACACTCTTACTTCAGCAATAAAAACAAATAATGAAGCACAAATGTAATGTTTATCTAGTTTTCTTAGTATGGTTGAATTGGATCATCAAAGGTGAGCAGCAAAGACACTGGTTAAAGTCAGATTAAATTCATAAAGTAGGCCTATTTTTGTGTAATTTAACATATTTAATTATTGTATGCTTGCGTAATTTTCTGAGTTTGCATTTCACTGTTTTTGTTCATTTTGAAGAATACTGAACCTTTTTTGCGCAAGTGACATGAGTAAATGAATGCTCATATTCAGAACTACAATAGCCATCATGTTCACACAGCACACATAACGCCTCTGCGCCTAATCCCGATTTCTCTCAACATGTAATTTGAGTCACTTTGAAAAAAGTAATGTGTTACTTTACTAGTAATCTGATTACATAACACATGTTACTTGTAATGCGTTATCCCAACACTGATTGCCATTATAGAATGCTATTATAATACGACTGAAAATGATGTCCAAGATACTGGAGTAGCACTTTTTACTTCATATGGGACCCTGGACCACAAAACCAGTCATAAATCGCACGGGTCAAAATTATTGATTTTTTTCTTTTATGTCAAAAATCATTAGGATATTAAGTAAAGATCATGTTCCATGAAGATATTTTTTAAATTTCCTACCGTAAATATATAAAAAATGTATTATTATTATTATTAGTAATATGCATTGCTATTTGCTAAGGACTTCATTTGGACAACTTTAAAGGCGATTTTCTCAATATTTAGACTTTTTTGCACCCTTAGATTCCAGATTTTCAAATAGTTGTATATCAGTCAAATATTGTCCTATCCCAACAAACCATACATCAATGGAATTTATTTATTTAATCAGCTTTCAGATGATGTATACATCTCAATTTCAAAAAATTGACCCTTATGATTGGTTTTGTGGTCCAGGGTCACATATAAGTAGTGTCCATGTTGACATATTTATATTTAGCCAACAATAATATAATTAATATAATATACAGTAATTTGTAAAAAGATTAATTGTGATATTAACATGCATTATTATAATTTTTTATTAATATTTTATCTTGACCAACTTACACGCAGTAGATACAGTAAATGTTCCGTGCTTGCGTTTTGCAACACTGTTGGAAATAAGCATTTTCATGTTTCAGAATATCAGATTTCACATGCTTAAGTCCAAAAATCTACTATAGCTACTTAGTTATGCTTAGGTCAAATTGTCCAGTACTTGCGAGCTCTAATAATGTAGCCTACTTCAACCGTACCCTACTATCATGATGTGACTGTTTGTTTATAAACAGCAGTAAATACTTTGTCTACAGTTGTCCCGTTATTTACTGACCATCCCGAGAGTGCAAGAGCGCAGATGCGCCAGTCGCTGGTACAACGCGGGGTCACGTGACTTCCTGCGGCGAGTGACTGCTGCTGCAGTTTTTTGTCGCGAGCGCTCGGTGCACGGTGTGGAAATTCCGAACCACAGCGGCATGAAGTTGCACGCATACACCGCACGCGAATCGCTGCGCCACCCGTGAACGGTAACTCGTCTCCGTAAAGCAACGGATTAACACCCGTTTGAGCGGAGCGGGGATTAAGATCCAGCGCGATCCAGAGGGAGAAGTTTGCTCACTGCGTCGGGTGGAGGTGAACGGGACACCAGCAGCGAGCATGGCGGAGAGAAGTGGCCGGTTAAGCTTCCCCGGCAGCGGGGCGCTAAACAGACCGGTTCCTATGAACCTGTTCGCCACTTGGGAGATAGACGGCTCGTCTCCCAACTGCATCCCCAGGTGAGAGTCATGCGTGATCGGACGCCCAGGTGGGCTGTTTGTCAGCCGGCAGGCAGGTGCACGGCGGCAGGGAGTGGTGTGTGTCTGTGTTAGACAGAGAAAGGGTGTGTGAACTAGTTAGTCTGTCATTGTGGTGCACTGATCGAGCGTGTCTGATTGGACCGATGTCAGCATCGGATCACGGTGGCACAAATCCAGTGATGTTCTGCTGTTTTAGTAACGCTTTTCTGTCATTCACCGTTAGTCTAAATGTCCAAATGTGACCCGGTTGCGCTTTGATCAGTAGTCTTATTTCGTTTTATTTTTATTTAACCTCGTATTATTATTATTATTATTATTGATATTATTACTATTCCTATTATTAATTTTCATTTCCCTTATGCTTGGCCCAAGCCTGGAGGGGTTTGACAGTTCTGTTGTGTCTGCGAACACAAACCAAACTCTTTGGCCATTGTGACGTCAGGGTTCCACTCTCGCACGCGCGGTTTGCTATGAATCGGTTTCGCCGGAGGGGTCGAGCTGTCATCAACACGGACCGGTTTCGTGCCCAATAACCCAGTGAATCTACTAGATACACTGCCACCAGAACATAATGTTCTGACCCAGAGGTTCAGAGACAGCTGTTTCTCTTATTTTCTGTCATGAGTCATCAAAGTACCTCCACCAGCTTGCTGTGTGTGTGCTGGCATGCAGGTTGTTTTTTGTTTCCGTCTCATAATTGTTATGATAAACTATGGGTGGTGTCCGCAAATGACCTTAAAGACTCAGTTCACCCATAAAAGGAAAATGCTGTCATTATTTACTCACCTTCATCACTTCCAGGAGAAATTATAAAGAGGGACTGGAGCTTTCAAGCTTCAAAAGATATCATAAATCTCTGTGAAGATTGAAAGTCTTCTTAAGCCATGCGGTGTAGCTTTGTGTGTGGAGCGGTTCAAAATGAAAGTCATTATTCACTAAACAAATTATGTCTTTTCAGTGAATCAGTTGATTGAGTGAATTCACAAAACCAGTATTTTGTTTGTTCACCATTTGGATTGATTCAGTTCTTGAGTTCAACTCACTGGGTCCTGTCCCAGAAGATAACATCTCAGTGAAAATTGACTTATCACACAAAGATATAGATTTGATTTCTTTCATGGTGCTTTTTTGTCATTTTGGAGCTTGACAGCCCTTCACTGTAAAAAACAAAACAAAACAAAAAACATTAAATTTACAGTAGAAAATTGGTTGCTAGAAATTCATCGTAAAAAATAATGTTACAATGTTTCAGATATTACGGTATGCCAGTATATTTTATTAATTTATATAATGTTAATATATCAGTACTTGAATGACCAAAATTAGCTTTTTACAGTAAAATGTACTCTAACCACTATAATATTACAGGTGACACAATAGAAAGCCACATCAGAGCTGTCGCTAGAGGGCTTGATTTTTGTCAAGCTTGAACTACATGAGGCTGATAAATTGTAGAATTTTAATTTTAGGATGAACTACCCCTTTAAGTCAGCCTGAACTGGAGCAAATGATGGAGAGGAGGATGTGGAATAAAGAGAGAGATGTTCCTTATGAATTCTTGATCATAATAAAAGATTCACAACTGTACCACAGACACATTTTCCCTCTGGCCCTTTGTCTGCTCGCTGTATGTGTGTGAGGAGCACAACATTTGACCGTAGAATTCCTGCAGTTAATTATGTGTTAATTTAAATGTCTGTTCTGCGCACATCATTAAAGCTGAGAGTAGAATATGAGAGAAATGACTCATCTTATCAGAGTGAGTCACACTCATACATCCCTGTCATAAAAACGACATTAACTTCAGTTTTTAATGAGCTACAGCAGCTGGTCTTCTGAGCTTTTTTTTTGTAGGATTTTCCCCTGAGGGCTTCCACTGCAGTGGGTGTGGCCTTGTTTGGAGATACTGTCTGATTGGCTAAGTCTGATGTGGTGGGCGTGTTTCTAATCTAGGACTGGTTTTCTTATTATGAATCTTATCTTAGAGGCACTCTGAAATGTTTTCCCAGCTTTCTGGTGAATATTTTATTCATTGCAGTTCTGTTATTGTTAACTAAAACTTAAAAGTTGTTATTATAAATATTGGATGAAAATTTTAAATGTAAAAAACTTAAATGAAAATTATAAATACTGAAATAAAAACTAAAGTACTACAATTTTTAAAACTGAAGTAAATCTAAAGCTAAATAGAAATATAAAAAAAAATTGGGGATGCATATATCGGCCGATATATGTTCATTTTTAATGTTAACGCTATCGGGCCGATATATCAAAGCCGATAAATAATGGATTATTTCCTTCAGATGAGACACTTCAGATGCGGATTGTTCGCCACAATGGATTTGAATTGCTTGTGATTGATATGATTGAAATCACTTCAAAAAAGGAAAATACAGTGCAACGCGCAGCACAAGTCTGTCATATAGGCTACATAAAATTATAATGAGAACATTATAATTGTGTGCTTGGGACATTTATTGGTGAGACTTTTGTTTTTGTAATCAGGCTCTCAAAAATTATATAAAAATGTGAATTTAGATTTATCGGCCAATATATCGGTTATAGGCTTTCATATGTGAAGAATTATCGGTTATCGGTATCGGCCAAAAATTTCTTATCAGTGCATCCCTAAAAAAAAAATGACAAAAGCACAAAAATACTAAATTAATACTAAAACACTGATTATTGGTTTGTTTGCTCTGTTTTTGTGACAAATATAAAAGTCACAAAAAGCTACTTTACGTGTATTTGTACTTTTTATTATGAAACATGCGTACGTCTGGCAGAACAAGTGCCTTTGTGTCCGTTATGCTTCATCTCTTTTGCTTATTTTGGTGTTGAGTCTTTTGGTTGTTAAATGAGCGTATGTGTGTTGAGTGTTTTAAAGAAAGATTCTGTGATTACAACCTCTAAATTTATGACCTCTAAAGATAGTGTGATCAGTTGTCAGCCTCAAGCTATTACTGAAGTGTTTGTGGTGGGCTGAAAAGCAGATCTGCAATCAGTTGTTTTCAGTGTGAGTTCAAGCTGTTGATCTCCTCTGATGTTTGATTGTTTCAGTGAAGAAGATGATGATTTAATTTGTGTTGAATGACTATTTTCAGCAAGAAGAATCATCATTTAGATTTACACACTGCAAAATAGGTCACAAAATAGTCTGAAGGCTGTGTGATTGTTGTGTGTTATGGCAGATTTGACAGATTTAAAAGGGCTTAATATTAGATCACTGTAGCTGCCATAATCCTTACGTTCAATTAAGCTGTCAGAGCCGACACATTCTGACTGGTTGAGTCCTGCTGGACTGAAGAAAAACCAAAGGTGAATGCAATGAGACACCGAAATGTCAACCACATTTAAACAGCAAAAGTAGAAAAGCGAATCCTGCCATGTTATTCAGTCATTCAGTTTTCAGTCCATCATGTGAAGTCAGTGCGTTGAGTTTTTAATGTGAGGGAAACGTTTTTTTAAAAACTACTGAACGAGTTTTAAAACTATTAAAAATAAAATGAGGTAAAATAAAATGTGAATATTAGATGATATAAAAAAATGTATAAAAAAATATAAAAACTTATATATAAAAAGGTGTAAAGGCACAATATGTAAGTTTTTTGGATTAAAATATCCAAAAACTACTAGAACAGTGTCATATATTTTGTTGACTTGTGTACATTATCCCAAATGTTTCCAAGAATGTTTAAATCCAGAGGAATAAGCAATTTTAACCAGGACACGGACCGTGTCTGTGCGTCGCCTATCAATGACATCATACCCCCGTTACCCTCGATTTTCGGTTTTATTTTGTAGAAACCATGGAAAAACCAAAGATGCTTTAAAATATTGTGTTTTATTAGACAGGTGAGCAACTGTTTGGATACATTCATCGACAGAAATCTAATCATTGTTATATAGCTCAACACAGTTAGTCTTATTGTGTAAATCTTGTTTTCGTGATTTACCGCGAGTACCATGTTTTACCATACCTAATATCGATCTAGCTTACTGTCTTATAGTAGCCGCCGAGCGAACGCACAGAGAAGCATTATAACATAACTTTCAACACACTCAAATAATGTATCTAATATGATAAAACAGCGCAGCGTATGCATTACCAGAAGAAGCGGAAGCGGTCGTCTGCGGCATAGTAAAAGCTCCCCGAAATCCAGGCGTCATCAAGCTACACCTTTGTTTTGAATAAGCGACCTCTAGTGGCAAAAATTAGATCTTGTGGCTTTAAGTACTAAAATTACTAAACTGAAATAAAAATTTATGAAAGGTACATAGAAAAAGAAGTGTGACAAAAGTGTGAAAAACTTTGTGACAAAATCACTAAAACTTAATGCACTAAAAGTACAAATATAAAACTAATTAAAAATGCTAGTATAGTACATAAATAGTACTAAAATAACTCAGGAAGCTAAGAGGTTTTTTAAGGTTATTCTCATATCATGATAAATCAAAATGTCCTTGTTCTTTTGAGGTCATTGTACTATGAAAACATGAAGTTTAACTGAAAACTTCTAAAAAGTCCAGAAAGTCTAAAAAACATCAATTGAAACTCTGCTGGCTCGTTTCTGACTTCAGAAACCTACATTTATTAACACATGGTCGCCCACAGTTACACATCAACACCTATTCAGTGTTGAGCTTGGCTTGCCCAGTCATGTTGAAGTAATTCTGAGGGACTAGGAAAGATATTATTAGCCCTAAACACTCATAAAACTCATTTTTGTTTAATTATGACTGATAAATGGCTTATTAAAATTCTATACTATTTTGTATAAATAAATGAAAAAATCCACAGTCATTTTAAATGCTACAATAATTGAATTTAGGCACCACAACATTATGGTAGTACAGTATGAAAAATAGATACTCATTTTGAGATTTGCTGACGATTACATCTCCCACTGTTATTAAAATCTTTTTTAAGATTAAGGGCGATCTAATAGTAAAAATATGGAAAATAAGAGCAATTAAATCGACTAAAAAAATAAAAAAAACTCTAATATCGGCTGATAATTGTCTACATCCTGAGAGTAAAATTACGTTCACCAACAGTAACTTAAAGGGTTAGTTCACCCAAAAATAATATTATAAAATATTAATCTCCAACGCACGTTCACGCAACAACATCTGCTCTCGCGTCAACACAACATGCATACGCCGTGATGCTCTCGTGAACGTGCTGGAGATTAATATTTTTGCAAACAAATATTTTGCAAACAAAGCAATCACGTCACTTCTTTAAAATTGAAGTTAAACCACTGGAGTCACATGGATTACTTTAATGATGTCTTTACTACCTTTTTGGGACTTGAAAGTGGTTGTTGCGTAGCTGTCAGTGGAGGGACAGAAAGCTCTCAGATTTCATTAAAAAGATCTTCATTTGTGTTCTGATGATGATCAAAAGTCTTAGGTGTTTGGAACGACATGAGGGTGAGTAATTAATGACATAATTGCCATTTTTGGGTGAACTAACCCTTTAAATACAATCTTAGACTTTATAGTGACCCTGTGGCCTGTGCTGCCGAGTGTGTGCACGACCCCCTTATGGTCCTTTGTATCTTCTCAAGTGGGCATCATTTTTAGTAAAACAATAGAAATCTCTCTCTCTCTCTGATTGAACAGGCTGTGCTAGGCTGTCATATTTGTGTGTGTTGGTGGAGTGTGTGCTGTGTTCTCACCCAGAGGGAAGAAACAGTCATGCCTTTGTCTTTAACGCACCCACAGCCATTCTTACACACACACTGTCAGGAGCGGGATAAATAGCCGCATTGTTTATATGGTAAAGCGCTGTTTTGTTTTGAGGTGTTTTGTTGTGTATTTTGTGTACGTTTTTGATTTGGAGGGATAGCAGATGCTTTGACTTATCCCAATCTCTTTAATGGGATGACGGTGCAACTCTTTTATTGCACATGGACTGAGTCTGTACATCACTGCCTATCATGGAGCTGTTCAGTTATGATGTCCATTTAGGCCAACCTAGAAGGCTAATTTGCTAAGTTCCCTCAGGAATGTTTCTTGAGCACCAAATTAGCATATTAGAATGATTTCTGAAGTATCATGTGACACTGAAGACTGTGTCACATGATGCTGAAAATTCAGCATTGCTGTTACAGGAATAAATGACATTTTATAATATATTCAGATAAAAAACATTTATTTTAAATTGCAATAATATTTCTTATTGCTGTTTTACTGTATTTTTAAATAATATCTAAAAATATATGTTTACATATTTAAGATAACTATTTATAATTTCTCTGTGCATATGGCAGGGAAGGAACTGACTACTTGCGCACACACACACACACACACACACACACACACACACACACGTGCATGTCTGGTTCTCTATCTTTGTGGGGACTTTCCATAGACGTAATGTTTTTATACTGTACAAACTGTATATTCTCTCCCCTTACACTAACCCTACCCCTAAACCAACCCATCACAGTGATCACACATAACTTTTTGCATTTTTACATTTTGTATGATTTATGAGCTTGTTTTCTCATGGGGACACGAGTCCGTGTGCATTCAGGTTGAAGTCCACACTGGTATAGAAAAACATGTACACACACACACACATTTTGTCCTCATAACGTAGGTTTTACCAGGCCACACACACACATCCCCGCACACACGCATGTTTGTTTAACTAATATTAGTGAGGACATTGCATAGACATCCATTGGTTTTATAGGTCAATGATATTTTTTATGGCCCCTACCCCTAAACCTACCCATCACAGAAACATGTGCAAAACACTAGATTTAAATGAAACATGTTTTGGCTGATTTAAAAGCCTTTTCAAATAGTGAGGACCAGTAAAATGAGACATTTGGCCCTCACAAGTACAGCTAAACCTGTACACACACACACACACACACACACACACACACACACACACACACACACATACACATTGGGTTTTTATGTTTTATGGTGACTTTCCATAAATATAATGATTTTTATACTGTACAAACTCTATATTCTATCCCCTAACCCTGCCCATAAAGTTTTCCTTATGGGGGACCAAAAAGTGTGAGATATATATATATATATATATATATATATATATATATATATATATATATATAAATAATAATAATAATAATAATAATAATTATTATTATTATTATTATTATTATTTTTATATATATATATATATATATATATATTATTATTATTATTATTATTATTATTATTATATATATTTTTTTTTTTTTTTTTTTTTTTTTTTGGGGATTTCGGATATTGTCATCTTTGTGGGGACATTTAAATTTAAATCCCCGTAACATAGGGTATACCTGAACAACACACACACACACACACACACACACACACACACACACACAGACAGACACCTTAAAGTCAATAGCTAGTCGTTCAGACTATAAAATTCCTCTGTTTTTGTTTTGAATGTTTGCTGATGTCTTATTTTACACCTGCATCATATTAAACCCAGTTCATCAGGTTCTGTGAGATCAACCTACGGTGTGGTGTTTGATGTTTTTTAGCAGAGCTGTGCTGGTGTCTGCATTTAATTATTTGCATGTGGCCAGAAATGAAGTCAGTAATCCTGCTTCTGGTCTGAAGAAAGTAGTCATACGGGTTTAGAACAACATGAGTCATTGATGGCATTTTTTAGGGTGAGCAGTTCCTTTAAAGTCACCAAGATCCTTCTTCATAAACCAAGTTACCTTCGTTTGCATTGATATTTTTGTGCTGAAATTATTTATTTTAAACTCTGTTGATCATTGTTTATAGTCTATTAGCTGTGCAGCAAGCTTGGTAAAGACTGATCATTTGCATCACCGTGAGGTCCAGAGATTCAGAAGATTCCAGAATGGCATCTGAGCACACCCTAAAGAACAGATGCCTTACACCCTGGGGATTCTGAGAGTCTGCACTCCAAAGACAAAAATAGCTGGTTTGTGGACCATGACCTGCTCTTTCCCAGAAGCCCTGGTGTGAGCCAGCAGCAGTAGGTCTTTGAATTATGGTTATCTAGAATGCAAAACTAGCACGAATATCCTGATCACATGTGCACGACCACATGGCAGTGGGGCACATCGGTTTTGTGTTTAAATAAAGCTGTGACCACATTGAAACTCCATTCCTGATCATTGCAGGTGTGTCTGTTTGTTGTGTAAAGACAGCAGGTAACACAGTGTTCAACCAAACACTGGACATGAAAACAATGCACAATTAAGTAAATAAATGAATGTACAAATGGAAAATCCGTTCACAATTTTTCAGTCAGCTGCACTGTTTTCTGTTCTGCATTTCAGATCTGTTTAGTTGTTCTTCTCTCCTGTTAAGCGTGTGAATTATACTCAGTTGGACTTGATTGTCATATGTACGAGGGATGGGTCACTATGGTTGACTAGTTATCCAAAAACTGACTAGTCATTTAGTGAGGTCGACGATCTCAGTTTTATAGCCGTACGTATTGAAATGGATGTCACGCTGTTTTTTTTTTATTTTCCTCAAGTAGACCTTTGCTCGCAACTAACGTTACAATTTTTTAAAAATTACTTTTTGACACTGTTTTTTGATAAACTGTTTAAATGCATCATATCACATTTTGAATGGTGCACACACACTACCGTAAAGTTTTTTACCGTAGATTTTTAATCTGCTGTATTTATTTGATATTAATTTAATAATTATTTGATAAAAACAGTAAAAACTAAAATAATTATTTTCTATTTTAATGTATTTTAAAATATATTCATTTATGTAAATTTATTCCTGTGATGTCAAAGTTGTATTTTCAGCATCATTACTCCAGTCTTCAGTGTCACGTGATCCTTCAGAAATCATTTTAATATGCTGATTTGCTGCTCAAGAAACATTTATTATTATGTGTTGAAAACAGTTGTGCTGCTTTATATTTTTTTGTGGAAACTATGATACATTTAGTTACATTAAGTTTTAAAGAGAGCATTTATTGAAAATATTAATATTGTAAGTGTCTTTACTGTCACTTTTCATCAATTTATTGCATCCTTGCTGAAAAAAGTGTTAATTTCTTGAACTACTTTTGAACAGTAGTATATATTGTTTTGTTTTTTAGCGACAGATATGGAAATATTAGCCATATAATGGTTATAAAGACTTGTTTTGTTTTGTTTAACAATAAGTAGACCATCTAGAAATATTCTAGGGTCTCATGATCATTTGGATATTTTCATTTGCCTATTTTACTTATTGGATCTAAAGATGTATCTGCTGTCTTGAAAAAATGAATGCTACCTTGTTTTACCCCCCCCCCCCCCCCCAAATCTAATACAATGATATTCATGCATAAAGTGTGTTGCAAGTCCAAGTACTTGTCACTGTGCATAGGTGTATTTGTGGGGCATTTATAATGTTTTAAACATAAAGACTCACATTGTACTAATGTAAGGTGTTTCTGCAGCAGGAGCAATTAAATCCTTGTGTTCCTGATAAGCATTTCTGTGTTTGTGTGTGAGAGAGAGAGAGATTCAGTGAGAAAGTAGGAAAATGTAGGTCAGTTGTTTTTACAAGGGAAAGAGATGCATGTGCATGTTGCCTCAAATGTTTTCAGCATGTGTTAGTCTTTAACTGCAGTTCTCTGGAAGTTAACACACACGCACATGCAGCTGCGACTAATGAGCTGAATGAAGTCAACTGTGTCCAGAGAAACGTGTGCTTGTGCTCAGGTGAAACACAGACGGATTGTTTGCGTCGGTTTATGTTCTCCAGCATTAAAGGCTTAGGTTAACTCAATCTCTCCTGCCTGTCTGTCTGTCTGTCTGTCCATCTTAAGAGGATCAGTGGTCGTTTTTTTTCTGTCTGTCTGTCATCCACAGGTCAGGGAGTCCTGTAATCTCACTAGGGTGAAATGCATTCATATCTACTGTGCGTGAATTACTGTTTATATAGTCCATATCTGTCTCTCACACACACAGTTTTATTGCATTCGTTGGGACAGATTGCAGGTTATCTTGACTCTCTCTGCTACATTTTTGACAGTCTTTAAAGTTCAAGCACATAATTTAGAGTTTCAGATAAAAAAGTTATGTAGAAAATATCAAGTGTGCATACCTTTTTCTTGGTAAAAACTATGCGGTTTATCCTGAATTTGCATAGAGTGGTTTGCAAAAGATTAAAGGGTCTTGTAACCCTAAAACACATTTTTTTAGATTAACATATATATACAGGATGCAATAGAGTGGTGCAGGTATGACGTCACTTTGTAGGCCAACCATCACAGAAGTTAGCATAACACTGGTTTCCTTGATTAAAAACCCAATAGGATTTTCCCATTGGCTTTTGGATTATCGCAAAAAACAAGTTCTGTGATCAACAAAAGTTTATGATACTTATATGTTTTGTCCATCAAGATAATTATCACAGATAAACACAACTTTTATGAATTTTGAAGCCTAAATGCAGCCCCAGAAGTAAAAGGCTAAAGGTAAGCTATAAACGTACTACACCACGGTCACTCGACGTCACCATCACTAAGCCTCGACAACTCTTTCCGTTTTTATCTAAAAACATTTTCCCAGAACGTTTGTTAGACTAGTTTATAAGAGCACAATTATAAGTATAATGAGGCTGTAAAAGCGGACTGAGTTTACCTGTTCGGCGTCATGATGTTTAGTCTCCTCGACTGCCTCTGTAATCCCATTCAGCCACTTGTTAGCAACCGCCTTTTTCAAGACACGTAACAGCTTAAAAAAAATCACGAGTGGGGTAATACTGGTGTATTTTATGTCGTAGAATAAAGTGTCTTGAGCTTGTGTTCACCACAGACCTTATTTCAGCCACTTAAACAATATCCTATTCAAAAAACCCATTGACTTCGGGAAGAGGGAACCGGAAGTGCTAAAATGCTAACTCGCTTCTGCGTTTTGGCCTACAAAGTGATGTCATGCCTGCACCACTCTATAACCGAAAACAATAATAACACTATTTTTAAGGGGAAATTAGTTATTTTTAATTTTTCTGAGCCATTTCTTTCCTCTGGTTTAAAAATCAAAGTTGAACCAACGTCACAAAATGTGAGAGATGCGTTGTTGTTATTCGGAGTGGTGACTGGCTGTAGAATACGCGTCTGCTTCATCAGTTTCTGAGCTTTTCTCCACATTATTCATGAGAATAAACTTTCAATCCAATCACTGCGCTGTATTATGCATAACACACAGAGGAGAATTCAAATGCCATAAAAGACTGTTTGCTCTGTTGCCTGTTCAGCTCTGCGCTGTTGTCCTTTCCTCAGTACAGTAACACGAAAGTGTTGTTTGCATTTTACCCACGATGCAGTCAGAGCTTGAGTTTGACTACCAACACATGGAAAATGTGACTGTAACAACACTTAAAGTCACCATGAAATAAAAATGGACAATTCTTATTTTTTTTATGTAATATTGCATTATTTATTATAAATGATTTATCCGTGCACATCATTATAATTTTTTTAATTTGTGTGCCCTCATAATCTTTAACCAAAATAACTTCCCTTCCCACTTGCCGCGACATCTCTTCTCTTCTCTGATGACGTGTTTACTGGCGCGAGGGTGGGGCAAGCTGTCAATCACCTGAGATCATAGCAATAGCAAACCGCAATGATCCAATCAATTACCATAAAACTAAATCAAGTCCCTCCCTTCATTGTTTTCTTTTCCGAGAAGCCGTTTCACTTGGATATAAGTCACAATAGGGAAGAAAAGACTATTGCAACTTCTGTTTCAAGCCGACTTTAATATGTAACAACGAGTTTAACAAGACTTGCAAAGTGGATCACAGTTCTTCGAGCAAGCGTGTTTCAAGTTTTATGTACCAGCACCATGTATGCACACATTTCATTGTGTCTTCTTCAAATTAAATATAATATCACAGATACAGCGGTATGTTGATATTCCTGAGAAAGATTTATTAAAACGTATTTGATTGGTTTGTGATAGTTGTTAGTAGTCTCTAATGATAAGATTATAGGGATTTTGTTATCATAGGGTTATATTTTTAACCCTTATGCTGTTGAAAACCCTGTAACACCTTTGATGTTCCTGGCCTTTTAAAAATTGCTTGTAAATCGCTCGTTGTGCTGTATTATCACCAAATATTGGATTCAATCTTTTTGTCAACTTCGGTTAGGACAGGTTTTGTATTTATTTTTGAAACTAATTGATCGTAGGCCTCATTGAGCTGAGCCTAAAGAAGATAAAGCCTATAATACTCAAAATTGTTCGTTTGTGCACATGTGCATGCGTATCCACGCATGCACAGATTCGAGGCCTTTATCTTTGCAAGCACACATGTACATATGTGAATATGGCCATGCTCTTTTCTCCCCCATTCATTTTCAATGGAAGGTCATTTTTGACCAGTTTCAGCTCAGATCAATGAGGCCTACATCAGTCAGTTTCAAAAATAAATACAAAACCTGCCCTAATTGAAAGAAAATAAGTTGACAAAAGGATGGAATCCAATATTTGGTGATGATATAGCATAACAACAGATTTATAATAAGCTTTTTTTTTTCTAGGCCGGTCATTTTTGACCAGGAACACCACAAGTTTGACTTTGCGCCATTTTGTAAATGAATTTTTTTTTCATATTTTTCCATATTTAATCTAGTAAAGGTTTTTTTTTAATTTTTTTTTATATTTATTTTTATATATATATATATATATATATATATATATATATATATATATATATATATATATATATATATATATATATATTTTTTTTTTTTTCATTTGTAAAAAATGTAATACACATTTATAACGCTATATATTGTATTATATTACCTTGTCAGTACATGACAAAAAACAAACTAACGCTGCTGCGAGGGTGTTTATAATAAAATGGCTAAAGGAGTGATGGCAACTTTGACATCTTTCTCTCTTCTGACTAGGGTTGAAAAGGGGCTAAAAATTTCCAGTAAATTTCCAGAAACTTTCCAAAAGTTTTTAAAAATCCTGGAAAGTTTCTGAAAACTTTGCAACTCTACTTTTGACAAACGTAATCAATCTCTCTATATTTTTTCCCTATTTTGGAAAGTTGTGGAAACTCTATGACAGATTTTTTCTATTGCTGTTGGAGCAAATGGAAATACAAAAATTATATTTCCTGTCATCTCCCGTTCACCGCTATCGAATTGTACCCAACCCCGGAAATGTGAAAATGGTCAATGATCCAAGGAACATATTGTGCTTCAATGGAAACAAAAACATCTGACCTTTTGTACAAAGGAGTTCAATGAGATCTGCTGACATTCTTTTACTTCTACGTTTCAGTTGATTATAGTGATCTTATAATATTTTCTACATTTTCTTCTTTATATTTGGTGTATCAGAAAAATAAACATTTTATGATTATCTTGATTATTCTTTTATTGTTATTTCTATGATTAATCCTTTCAAACATATTATTCTTGTCAATCCGTTTGTGAATTATCTTTTTGTCAATATTTTTTGATATCATATATCAAAAAATAGGCCAGAGCTGATTTTTTTTATTTATTTATTTATTTTTTTACACATGATTCCTGATCTGATCTGAAGATAAGTATAAATATTGGCAAAGCTCATACATTGCTCGCTCATAGGGCCCTTCTTCTGCTCCTTTACTCTCCTGGCAATATTATTTCACTCAGATACATTTTTGTTACAGACTGGTTTATTGTTACTTTGTTACTTACTATTAAAAGCGGATTATTACTTACACATTTATTTAACCATTCATTGTTTTTTGTTTTTATTATTCATTTATTCTTTACTTATGAATAAAAGAATTTTGGTTTATCACTTCTCCATCTGACTGGATCTCACTGTATCAATTTTATGTCAATATAGTTTATTTCCAGGTTTATATGGGGAAAAAAATAGAAAGGTGGGTCTCAGACATTTGGACAGACCCAGCAGAAATTAGTGTGTGTGTGTGTCAACCAGTCATGTGCTTTTCATACCAATGAAAACTTAAGATAAATTAATTATAGACTTACTTGGTGTGTGTCCCTTCCATCAGTTACACTGAGGAGTGTTCATGTATTTGAAATTGAGCTAATTAGGATCAAGCTGACCTTATTAGAATATTGTGTGAATGTGTGGAAGGACCTGTGTGTGTTTTTAGTTTCCAGAAGTAAAAGTAGGTCACCTCTCTGGGGTTTACTCACTTTCAGACACATGCAGAATATTTGGACCGTCATTCTGATGAGATCACATACACACGATTCCAGCATGGAAACGTCCCTTAAAACCGTACTCGCTTTGAAGGCACATAAACAAACAATGAAATCGAAGTGTTTTTAGTACATGTGTGTTAGTTTTGAGGCAATCTCTGCTGGTGTAGAAATGTGATGGTGTGTAGTTAAAGTTTGCAGTCTCTTCCAGGAAAATATACCCCAAATATTGACGACTCATCATGCACTATGCAACCCGTACGGGTTCTGGTCTATATTTTTAATGGTCAGCCGGGTCCGGGTTGGGTCCCAGTCTATTACTTCGGGTCCCGGGTCTGCTTAACATTGTGTGTAATACCTGAGTCCATCGGAGAACACCTGGCCATGATCAGAGTCAGTCTGTTTTGACACAATGACTTTACCAATTGACGATTGGCTCTTTTATTTAGAAGACAGGCTTATTCCGCCAAACCGCGCCCTGCACTTTCTTTCTCCCATTTTTATAATAATATTAATGAACCCTCTTGTTATATCTAAAATTTTTGGTCAGACTTGGCTCAGAGAGCACATGATAACAAATAAGTAATGCTAACGTCAGTGGCCATGGCCCTGAACAAGCAATCGTTATTATACTTCGAAAGGGCAAACAGTCGAAGTTATCTTATGTGAGTTGACTCGAGATACAAAAAAATGCAAAACTAAAAAGTTTGTCATCTGTCACCATGACCGCAAGTGGATTTTTGAAGCTGTAATAATGAGTAGATTAAGCATGCTCTTTCAATCGGCAAGAGAGGAATAACATGGATGGAACTTTCTTGGCCAGGAGGATTGTATGCATCACAGTCAGGTACTAGGGAGAAGGCTGCTAACATTAGGTAAGACAAAAAGTTTTTTTTTTATTTTGCAGCTTGTTTACTAGCTTGACTTGTTAAAAGCATTTTCGGGTCGGGTCTAGTCTCGCGTAGCCAGACCTTCAGACTGACGGCAGACGGTCTGGGCCCTCATTTATCAACGGTGCATACGCACAGATTTGTGCGTAAGAACAGTTTGTGGGATCTACCAACTTGTACTTGTGTGTAAATATAAGCACGCCTCTGAGCATGCTCACGCAAAAAATCTAGTGGTAGAATAGCGATACACATAAAAAGCATTTAAGAGTGACACAGTATGCATTAAGCAATCCACATATGTCCTGTGTTTCCTTTAATTATAAAACACTCAATTTATCATTTTTGTAGTTTTAAACACGATGCGTAATTGGTGTCAAACCCTATAAAAGACAGCTGTGACAAATGTTGGATGCAATTATTTACTTGGCCCAACCTACATCCAGTTCCCTTACCGAAGTCCTCAACAAGCCGAAATAAAATGTGGGTTTCATGCTATCGCCAGATTCCCAAACATAATTGGAGCCATAGACTGCACCCACATCACCATAAAAGCACCATCAACCAACGTATTTAATGATGAGGGTTTCATTCTGTTAACATGCAAATTAGGGCTGCACGATATGAGGAAAAGCTGCGATGTGCGATAACATTGTTTAATATTGCGATGACGATATGACTTGCGATAAATATTTAAATGTGAATGTTAGCTATACTGTTTCCATGTCTTAGTGCTTTAATAGGTTCTTTGCGAACATAGAACCTAAACACTGAATAGCTTATTCCCACTTTTTTTTTCAGCATGTTTTACACAGTACCTGTGTTTGTAACGCGTCATCTCTCCTAAATCCAAAATAATTCCATATAGCTGAAGTGCTGTTCTTTTTCACCACAAGGTCTTCGTCAGCCACCATATTTTCCTCACTCTTCTCTCCTTCCTCCGCCATCGTATTTGCTAACGGCACAGTGTCGCAACTAAATTGACACCTCACAAATCAATCTGAGCGCTTGGCGCATGTAATAAACTGTTTTCCCTTATTCATCATGTCAGGCTGTCTGTTGCGATGTGTTCATATCGCGATGGCGATGAAAATTCGATGTATCGTTCAGCCCTAATGCAAATCATTTGTGATGCAGATTTGTTGTTGTTAAACGTCATTGCGCGACTCATTCTGTGTTTGTGAAGTTCCTCTTCTTTGCTCTCTTTGCCATTATTGCGGTGAGGAAAAAACGACAGATAACGACTTTGAAACTCCTGAAGTGTTTCCAGATAAGTGCATAAGCCATATGCATCCGACATTCAGCCAACGGTCCGTGGGGGTGACGTCTGAGGGTGAGACTAGGTCGGGTCCAACTTTCAAATAATAAATGGGTCCGGGTCAGTTCCGTGTAGTACATTTATGGCATTTCTCGGTTCTGCATGGGTCCGGGTCCAAATTTCAAATGATACACGGGTCCAGGTCGGTTCCGTGTAGCACATTTATGGGTCTCTTCGGGTTCGGATACAAATGTTTTGACCCGTGAAGATCTCTAGTCCCTTCCCCTCAAACTATCTGCACCTGACAATGATGGCTCATACGAAAATGTCAATTTTATATTTAACTACACATATAACGTCAATGTCCAAATATCTTTGTTTCAACAGGAAATGCGTCAGTAATGGAAAGAAGTGTGTAATTTAAGAATCACCTTCAACATTTCTAAATAGTTTTAGTTAACAATAACAACACTGGTCAGACTAGTCCAGCCCTAAGCTCATACCATTGTTAAAGCCAATGTTATGGCATCGAAGTCATGTGCTAAAAAAAAAAACGATTACAATTCTGTTTGCTGACAATAATGGTGCAAAAATTATACGTTTCACGGTTAAATTATGGCATGGATCATAGGGTATTTCTATTGATGTAATGGACATTTTCTTCTGTAAAGATTGTCAGTGCTGCATGCTTCAGGTTTGTAAATCTACACAGTGTCTCTGTGAGTCTTGTGAAGTGATGGTGTCAGCTCTTGTGTGTTCTAATGCATTGGCTAATCCCGGCGGTGTGTCCGGGCCCGTAATCAGAGCACAATTTCACCCTTAGCACTGCCGTTTCAGACTGAAAGTTACAGTAGATGTGCGTGTAACCTGAGTCAGGAGTGATGGGAGCTGATGGTTTCTGATGAGAAATGAATGAAATTGATTTTGTTCTCATTCCCTCTGTGCTTCCAGAGTCTCTGCAGCATCTGTCAGAGAGAAACACACACAGTATCTGTAGGAGAGTGTGTGTAATGGAGCTGTGATTGAGTTTGCCTCCAGCTGAATGGAGTGAGACACGTTTATCTTTAACTCCAGAGAGGATGAACAGTCTCTATTCTTCTGTGAGAGGTCATTGAATGCTGTTAGATGTTTATAGGAGGTCATAGGCCTACATATTTATTAGAGGGGTTTGATTGACGAGAGAGTGTGTGTGTGTGTGTGTGTGTGTGTGTGTGTGTAATGAGACACGGCACACACACCTCACACCACACCAGCTGAAATAATCAGGCTTTGTACTGAGAAAACAGGACATAAATTTGTGTGTGGCCATTGTTTCCTGTCGTGTTTGTTGGTGGTCTCATTGATCAACCTCTGACACAGCTTTCACTAATATCAATTATTTTTACTTGATATAATTATTATAAATAATGTGTGTTGACTGTTTAAAACTAAAGTGTGTAATTTATAGAGTGTGATTAACATGAAATATGGCAGTGTTTTGTGAGTCGAACCTAAGTTCAAAAGAATATATATATTCATGAATATTAAGTAGATTTAAACCCCTTCCCCAATTGTCTGTAGTCTATTGTAATGCAAAATATTAATTTCAATTTACTGTAATGCATGCAAATTAATTTGAAAAGTATTTGCATAGTAGAATTGTAAGTACGCATGGCATTATCTCTTATACTGAATTAAATTTATACTCATTTTAATATATATATATAAAAAAAAGATTGGACAGGAAGAATTCTTACTGTACTACATATTACTTTAATGAAAATTACATTTTTGTTGTTATATTAATGAGTTCTTGGGCTGGAAATGTGCCTTATTTTTCGTTCGCTTTAATGTCAGAAATTGCATTTTTTTGTATTTGAGAAGATTAGGTTATCAGCTATACAGCCACAAAAACTAATCAAATTTTTTTATCTGTTTTGTATGTGTATGTGTTGTGAGAGAGAAATGTGTGTATGTAAAGTCTACTCAGAATCCCTGTGTGATCCTTTGTTGTGTGTTAGCATGCTAATCGCTCAGGGGAGAAGAATGGCTTTTGTTTGTGTGTGTGAGTCAAAGTGAGAATGGTGTGTGAACAATACCAGCCTTCAGATCACCCAAGAGAATGTACTGTATGCCCTCGCTCTCGCTCTCTCTCTCTCTCTCTCTCTCTCTCTCTCTCTCTCTCTCTCTCTCTCTCTCTCTCTCTCTCTCTCTCTCGCTCTCGCTCTCGCTCTCTCGCTCTCTCTCGCTCTCTCTCGCTCCTCCTTGTCCTCTTAGTACCTGGTATGTGATTTGAATATATAAAGCATTTCTTATTAATATTCTATTAGGTGCATGCGTGTGGGTCTTTCTCCATTGGCTTTTCTCTCTGTTCAGGCTGCTCTGGTGCCTCTAAGGGCCTCTCTGGTCCCTTGATCACTTCCCACTTCGACATTTCTGACTCATCTCTGCTCCGGCTCTCTCCCGGCATGACTGACATTATCTCATTCTCTGTGATGGGGTACTCTCTCTGCTTTAAGACATAGTGCAATATGGCTTTTTTATAGCCCACAAAAAGAGATCTTAGGCGGGTCGCGATATACCGGTATTGACGATAACTGTGTTTTTAAAAAAATGAATATCATTATTGTGTTAATAAGAGGTGTTACGGTACCGCTATTGGTTATAACTGTAATATTCTAAATTAATAGTACACGTATAATAATATGATATAAATAACCCAGCGCCAGTATCTGGTTGACATCTCAAAGTACAGTAGGTGTTGGTATTGCACTTTAACGCTAGTTGCCACCTGTCAAAATAAAACACAAGCAGACACACAGCGCGCAGCTGCTACTGCCGCGTAAAAGCATGTAGTCGGATATGACAGAAGAGGCACTCTACCCGCACTCCCAGAAAGTGCCATTGTGGAAGTATTTTGGATTACGCGAAAATGACTCGTTAATAATCACCCCAGTCTGCAGGACTTGCCGATCAAAACGGGGCAAAACCACCAACCTATTCCCAACCTCTGCCTCTGTTATCTTGCAGATTTGGCCACTGTACAGAGAGTAAGTTGCCATTGCTAGTCCTGAAACGGGAAATGTTACATTAACCTGATAACTGCTGACGCCTTTCTGTGTATTCTATAGAGTGGTGCTGGTATGATGTAAATTTGTAGGCTAAAATGCAGAAATGAGTTAGCATTTTAGCACTTCCGGTTCCATCGTCCCAAAGTCAATACGTTTTCTGAATGGGTTTTTTGGATAACTGGCTGAAATAAGGTCTGTGGTGAACACAATGTTTTTTTGAAGCTGTTATGTGTCTTGAAAAAGGTGGTTGCTAACAAGTGGCTAAATGGGACTACAGAGGATGTCGGGGACATTAAACGTCATCATGCCGAGCAGGTAAACTCAGTCTGCTTTTACAGCCTCGTTATGCTCATAATTGTGCTCTTATAAACTATTCTAACTCAAACTTTCTGGGAATTTTTTTTTTTTTTTAGATAAAAACTGAAAGAGTTGAAGTTGTGGGACAGTGGTGTAGTTTGTTTAGCCTATGGCGACTTCTACTTCTGGCGACTGCATTTAGGCTTCAAAATTCATAAAAGTTCTTCTTCTGTGAAAATTATATTGATGGACAAAACGTGTAAGTATCATAAACTTTTGTTGATCACAGAGCTTGTTTTTTGCGATAATCCAAAAGCCTATGGGAAAAATCCTATTGGGTTTTTGTCGAGCAAACCAGTGCGATGCAAACTGCCGGTTGGCCTACAAAATGACATCATACCTGCACCACGTGATGGTGCCAGCTATCGAAGATGTGAGCACCTATGGTGGTGAGCACATGCAATTTATGTTTCATTCATACTCTACACCAGAGGGCGCCCTTGTGCAGAAAGTCCACAAGTGAGACTCAAGAGTAATAAGTTCCAGGAAATCCCTAATATGGTCAAAGACATCCAGCGATTGCTTTAGCTGAATAAAACGCAAATAGAGACATTTTGACTGATTAAACATGAAGAGAATTAACACGCCATTGCGACAGTATTATGGTTTGTGTTCTTCAAGCCATCTCGGGTATTTTCATAAGGATAATGTATATCTATAATGCAGTGCCAATCAACATAGCCTTTATCACTATAATACTATAAAACAATATATTTTCTTTTTAATTTCTATTTGACTGATAGCATTATTTATTTTTGATTTTTTTGTTTTTTTTGTTTAAAGATTTCTTTAGATATCGCGATACATTGTTATCGTGAATTCTTTTCCATACTATGAAAGTAAATGGGGCTGTCTAGATCCATAAATGACAAAAATCACCACATGCAACTTGTACATTCTATTCCAGTCATTCAATAGCTTTGTGCGAGAAACAAATGTAATTCTCTGCAATTTGCATATGCGCATATTTAAATTTGGCCCGCCTGCGGCTGTCAGAACAGCAAATAACTACTCGTCTTTTTTGGTCTACTAATCCTTAAATTCTGGAAATGTTTGCCTCTGCAACGCAAATGTGGGAGTTTTGATTCTTTTTTTCATTTCCGTTATCACTGTATGTGCTAAAGGGTGGATGTCATTCAGTACATTGTTCAGGTTTACTGCAGTGTCAGAGCAAGGGTGTGTGTTTATGTTTTAGTAGAATGACTAAAGTTTTGGCTCATTCGAGCAGTTCCTTCTTGTTGAAATGACAGGCTCTCAATGGAACGTTTTGTAAACAGTTTGTATGCAAGTTTCCAGAGGACTGAAATCCCCAAACCCCACTTCATCAGCCCCATGAGTTCCAGTTGTTTTCTGGATTGATCTGTTCCAGTTGAAAGCTACTATGGTCCTGTCTGCACTGTTGAAATTTTCCCTGTTTAGTTTTATAGTTTAGTTTTGCAGTTCTTGGAAAGATTGAGTTTTCTTTGGAAATTCATACAGTGGCTTACTGATAAGAAACTCAGGATATAGAAAACAAGATTATCAACACATCCTGTTAGAGGAGCAAACATATGGATCACATTCTGGTCAACATTTACTGGTGAATGGCAAGTGAGGGCTTGACTCTTCCTGACTGGAAATCGAAAGGCCAGTTCACCCAAAAATGACAATTCTGTCCTTTTTGTCTTTAAAAAAGCCATGGCAAATATGTTTTTTCCATGTTAATTACAAAGATAACTCTTCCATTAGCCAGACGTTATGTCTAATCACGTATCTGTGTAAATAACTCCGTTGTTTTTGTCTGTAGGTTGTGTAGTCTGACTTTGAAGAAGCTAGTTGTGATGAAGGAACTTGACAAGGAGCTGATTTCTGTTGTCATTGCGGTCAAGATTCAGGTACGTAGTGATCAGCAGTGTATGTTGTTTTTCAGCTGCAGCATGTGTGTATAGATTTTTTTCAAACAAAGAACACAACATTTACAAGTATAAAGACAATAAACAATATTTTAAAATGATTACAATAAATAAGATTCTGAAATGAGTTTTATTTATTTATTCTTTTTTTATTTAATTTTTTTTTTGTACACTGCCCGCTGTTTGGATTTAAAAGCAAATGCTTAAGAGTCAATGATTGGATTATTATTGCAGTGATTATTATGTTTCTAGTATTTTATGTTTGGCAACAGTTCTAACCCTAATTGATGGAGTGTGCAGCTTTTCATTTTCTAACCCTTATGCGCTGTTCGTTTTTAATGTACACTCAGGATGTTGGGGTCTCCAGAGACCCTAGGCAATAAAATGTGATTTTGTAACAACATAATGCATTTTTTTTTTTTAAACAAATGTAATATCACTATTAATGTTTTTACTCTACATTTGTGCAGTGCTGAGGGGATTCAATGTATTTTTAAATGTATATAAATAAATTAAAATGTATTTTTTAAAATAGGTTTTTATTTAAAAAAAAAAACTTATTTAAAATTCAATTTAAAAAAGATCCACATTTCTCATTTTCATTCATGGAGATAACATGGACAATGTGCCTGGAAGATTGCTGCCATCAACTGGAGAACAAACACCTTTAAAATTAAAATAACATTAAATTTAAACTACAGCAGCATCTTCAAAGCATTACTCAATGGCTCATTTGCCATTTCCTCATGTTTTTAGTTTTTAGTTTCAAGTTTAGATTTATGTTAGACATTATAAAATAATTATTATAGCAATAAAAACTCTTTCAAAGTTTAGCATTTTTTGTACTGAAGTATAATTTTTTGCAATTATGACACATGGTTATGTCAAACCTGAACATAGCGTTATATATGTGTTTTATGCGTGCTATATGTGTGTATGTTGTATGTGTTTGCATTTTTTTCTCCATTCTGGATGTGTTGTGGTGTCACTCCATCATTTATGCGTGTGTTCTGTATTGTAGCTGATTATTTAACAGAAAGCAACTTATGGAAGCCCATTTTTCATTTCTTATGAGTGATTTTTGTGGGTTTGGGGGAAGGGGGTGTTGTTTGTGCCAAGATTCATCAGGCTCAAATTGTGAAAGAATGGTTGGGAGGGAGCATGAAGGATCATTTTCACACATGAATTGACACCTCTGAGTCCAGACCTTAAATTCATTGAAAGTCTTTGGGATGTGCTGGAGTAGATTTTACAGAGTGCTTGACTCTTGCTTTGTCAGTACAAGATCTTGACCAAAAATTGATGCACCTCTTGATGGAAATAAATGTTGTGATGTGATGAGGTGCATCAATTTTTGGTCAAGAAGAAGGTCTGGACTCAGAGGTGCCAATTCATGTGTGAAAATGATTCTTCATGCTCCCTCCCAACCATTCTTTCACAATTTGAGCCTGATGAATCTCAGCTTTGTCATCCTGGAATGTGGCCATGATGTGTCTTAATACATGGTTGTTTAAGAAATAAAAAGCTACACACTCCATCCATTAGAAGAACTGTTGCTAAACAAATAACATGCTAGAAACATACTAATCACTGCAATAATGATCCAATCATAGACTCTTAAGCATTTGCTTATTTAAATCCAAACAGCGACTTTTTTGGGGGGGAGCAGTGTATTACACCATAGAAGAATCTTACAAGCAATTACATTTTTAGAATTCAGTTAAAAAAATCTAATATACATCAACAACTTTCTTGGGGAAAAAAGGCATTTTCTTTGAAAATGTACATTTATAAATGAACACATTTTTGGTCACTACAGAAGTTTGGGGACAAATTCCTTTTGACAAAATTAGAAAAGCCAATCCAAAACACTTTGCAATAAACTAAATTCCAAATTAAGCGGATAATTATTTCTTCAAAGTGATGACAAAATGAGCAATTGTGTGAAATACAGAATGTCTGTTTGCTCCTGTGATGTAGGGCTCCAAGCGAATCCTGCGCTCTCATGAGATAGTGCTGCCCCCTGCTGGTGGGGTGGAGACTGATCTCGCTCTCACATTCTCTCTACAGGTAAAGATGTCTTCAAAACACACATTTTCATAAATGCCTCTAAAAACAATGGCTCTGTTCCAAAACTGCCACTGCCTACATGGGCAGCTGCTTTGCTTGACAAAGAACGTCATAAGTGACTGATTTGGAACGCTCTGCATCATTCTTTGCAATCCATTATGGGAGTGCTTTCACGGCAAAGGGTAGATGTTGTGTTGCCTTGGAATTTGGCCAAAAGGAAGGCATCGTAGAAAAAAACCTTTGCTTCAAATGCTTCCTGCATAGACAGCTTACTAGGTTTTGAAACAGAGCCAATATTGTTTTCGAGACATCATCTCATTGTGCCACGAATCATTTTAGATTTTTTATTGTGAAATTGAATTTGATGATTGTCTTCTTTCTATCCCGTGTGTGCGTGTTTGTATGTGAGTAGTACCCTCATTTTCTGAAGCGCGAAGGAAATAAGTTGCAAATCCTGCTTCAGAGGAGGAAGAGGTACAAAAACAGAACAATTTTGGGTTACAAGACTTTGGCTGCTGGTTCTATAGACATGGCAGAGGTATTTCAGGTTTCTTACTGAGGTTAATAGTCACTTTTGAAGCATGCACACATGCTTACATGCTGATTTGTTTGTGTTTGTGTGTAGGTGATGCAGCATCCTGCAGAAGGTGGGCAAGTCTTGGCTCTGTGCAGTAATCAGAAGGAGCTTCTGGGTAAAGTTGCTGAGATTTGGATCTATTCCCTGTCCAGTCAGCCGATAGATCATGAAGAGGCGGCCATTCTGGGACAGAAAATCAAATGTTCTGGTAAAAAAAAAAAAAAAATCATCCAGACATACAAATTAATTTTTAATTAATTAGTCAACAATAACCAATTGTGTTTTCTATATGTGTGACCAATTGTGTTTTCTATGTATTTCTATGTGTTTTGCTTCTTTATTGTATATTTAAGCGTGACTAGAACTAGGGATGCGTAACCTCATTTATCAGCACCTTATTGGATATCAGCTATTTATTTGTTAGTTAATTTTTACGATTTCACCCAATTATTGGATGTTTAATTCTGCCTATTTTAAGATTTAGATCATCATTTAGTATCTAGTATTGTTAGCACTTATTTTTTAACTCATTTAAATTGAATATTTTTTCATAAAAGATTTAAAAAGAAAAAGGTATCTATTTTTATACTGTACATTATTACAGGGATTTATTATAACAAACGTGTCAGCTGAACCCCTTTGACCTAAAATACTTACTTGAAGTCCCCCCTGAGATTTTAATATTTTAATAATTTAATGACACAAATTAACAGTTCTCTGATGTTGGTTAATGGTCACAAAACATGCAGGTAAACAAATAAGATAATTGATCTTTGTTAGTCAGTGTTTCATTTTGATGGTTTTAATTAATTATTTTTAATTATTTTACATTTTATTGTTATTTATTATTTAATTAATTATTAACTTTTCATTAACTCATGAACCCCATGGGTTCACAAACATCAGTTTGGGAAACTTTCATTTATAATTTTTTTTTCATACAAACTATTTTAGTTTAAGTGTTTTAATTTCCTTTTTAATTATTTATTTTCATTTTTTTAAAGCAAAATAGAATAGATTTATAATATTTTCCATTTACCCGTTATTGACCATTACATAAAAATAATTATTGATTATTAAATATTGTTTGTTTGGCTTGGTAGATAATTACTCAGAAGAAGAGTATGAAAGCTTCTCGTCGGAGCAGGAGGCCAGTGATGACGCAGCACAAGGACAGGTGATTACAAGCACATGCACAAACAAAGCAACCTCACTTCCCTTTCTTTTTGCTGACCTGTGTTTGTACATGCTCCTTAGGATCTTGAGGATGATGAATATGAGATGAGGAAGCCCAAAAAGCAGAGGAGGTCAATAGTCCGGACAGCGTCAATCACCAGGGTAAGAATACCAGAGAACAATGAGAATTTACTCTCAGTCATCACTGTCAGATGGGATCGTGTAGCTAAATAAACTAAACAGACTGTTAATATGAGTGTGTATGTCTATGTGTTTGTTTCTCTTTCTCCATTAGCAGCAGAACTTTAAGCAGCGTGTGGTGGCATTGCTCAAACGGTTCAGAGTTTCTGATGAGGTTGGTGAATATAGTTAACTTGTTGCTTAAAGTGCCCCTATTATGCTGTTTCGGATTTTACCTTTCATGTAGTGTTTAAAAAACCTGTAATTGTAAAATGTATGCAAAGTTTCAAAGATCAAAGTGCATGACAAATGGAGACATTGTCTCCCAAAAGAAAGAACTGATTCTGAACTGCCTGAAATGAGTCATCAGTAATTCCAGTCTTACTTTCTGCATGATCCTATGTAGGTTTGTAACAAATTTGCATAATTCGCAAATAACATCTACTTTGACCTGCCCTCAAACAGCTGTAGTTGTAGCTGAGGCCTGGAGAAGTTTGATTCGTGTTGTTGACGTGTTGAAAAGATGCTGTTATCTGCGCTGCAAAAGCAAATCCACTTTGCATGCACTTCCAAAGGATGAGGACTCGGGCTCTAATTGATTATGGTGAAACCAACACCATTGTTACTGTTGGTATCACTGTATATAAAAGTGCTGAGGAAGCCTCCGGAGCTGAAATTCAGATACGGTTATGGGCGTTTCGTTTCTGACATGCGCTGTAAGCTGAAGACCAATCACAACAGACTGGGGCTTTTGACCAATCAGAGCATAGTAGGCTGGCGGTAAGGAAGAGTTTAGAGAGACCGAATCCTTTATAGAATTGTTTTATAAACAAGTGGTGATTTGAAATGTATATTATGAGAAAATAAAAGTGTTTTTGGATCTTGGATGCCTATAACCCTATTGCAGGAGACCTCCAAAACAAAATTAGGAACCTTTAAAATAGCGTAATCAGGGCACTTTAAAGCTGCGTTCTATTCGACAGGGTCCCTACGCAGTGTTCACTGCTCCCTACTCCCTGAGCACGGTGTATCAATTGAAGTGGACTTCACTGACAATAATCGCTCATTTGGAACCCCCTGCAATGTCATAAAAGAAAGGCAACGACGGGGTCGCACCGATTATGATATAACATAAATAAATATTGTAATTTACTTTACTTTCAAATTTAAAATCATATAATAGGCATATACATTTACAAAACACAGAGTACCTATGTATCTAAAAATATAATCAAAACATTGTGTTAGTCTATTACATATACTACTTGTATATTTAATTGACTATTAACAGATTTGAAGCTGTACTGTAACTGCCATTCAATATAAAAATACATTTTGATTTGGTTAACTATGTAGGCTATAAATGTGTTCTTAATCAATGGTCTTAATAATTGTAGCGGTCTCATCTTGTGCGCTTTCTTTCCCGCGCGCAGCTGCATAGTAAACATTCCTGAGGAAAATAAAGTAAAATAAAAACATGACAGCGCCTCAGCTGCTTCTCAACACTTCTAATTTGTTTACATATTCATACGATAGAATATGCGAATGTAACAGTCATTGCCATAACCATTCATAAATACTCTTGTTTGTATAATAATAAAAATATTTATGAATATTCAAATTGATACGTACTATCCATGAATGAAACTCTTCCAACGGCTCTGCTCCATCACTTCAGACTGGTGATGCGACCCGCAATGACAGTTAGGTGATTTTCACTCTCCACTTCCTGTGAAGTGATGTATCGATGTTCCCTTCTTCCCTACGCCATTCGCAGTACCCTTCGAACTGAACATGTTCGCTCCCTTCAGATTGGAATCTCACTTAAGATGGCGGAATACCCTGTGAAGTCCACTTACGGTCGAATGGAACGCACCTTAAGTGTTCAAATACATGTTACTCAGGTTGTACCTGTTGACTTGTGAGTCGACCCAGTAATTACACTTTTCTAGTATGAGTGAAACCTGGAAGCTTTTTTTTTCTCAGTGGACCAAATCCATGTTTGTATGCGACTTATTTTGTGTTTAACTAAATATACTGTAGAATTACATAAGCCTCGTTCAGACTGTCAGTTCAAATCCAATTTTTGTGAATATCCGATTTAAATCTGATCAGATTTAGCTAGTGTGAACAGCAAACAAAATCACATGAAATCCGTTTCCAGCTACATTCATATGCGGCTACACATTGTCATGTTGTGTATATAAGACAACATCTGTATTGCAAACCCCTCCACGTTGCTGTTGTTGTTTTTGGCATATACCTACCAATGCAACATCATTGCCATAGAAACCAATGAAGATATTCCGGAAAACGAAAGAGCGCCACGGGACACGCAAATCTTATCTGAACAGTTGCAATACACAGTGTGGACAGTCAATAATTTAGATCAGATTCCAATCAGATACACAAATAATCAGATTTGGACTTACAATTTGAATGTAGCCTAAGACTTCTCACCTCTGACATGATCGGTAGTTCAACATTTCATCTAATAAACTAATTTGATAAATGTTTAGTTGTAGGAAGATGATTTCTTCAACCCTTGCATGATTGTGTTGAGTCTGTGAGTCGGTAGGCTGGAGGCCTGACCCTTATGTGACTCCACAGATTAATTTAGCCATGCATGATCAGCACTGCTACGGAAACCCAAACCTTGTTAACTGATAATCTTGCAGAGTGGAGTTCTGCACTATGAGCGCAGGACTGGAACAAGGACTTTGACTATGTTCTGAACAGCAATTGTAGCATACTATTCCTCTGACATTATGCAAATGTATATGCTGCATGCATGAAATAACTGGATGAGCTACTATATTTGAATTTTTTTTTTTGGCCCACTATGCAAAACACTCGATTTGACCTGTAATTTTCAATGTAATTAACTGAAGTAATTATTTTAATATATTTATATACAGTGGCGAGAACAAGTATTTGATACACTGACGATTTTGCAGGTTTTCCTACTTACAAAGCATGTACAGGTCTGTAATTTTTATCATAGGTACACTTCAACTGTGAGAAACAGTTAGTTTTTCTTAAAGAAGCCCCCCTGTTCTCCACTCATTACCTGTATTAACTGTACCTGTTTGAACTCGTTACCTGTATAAAAGACACCTGTCCACACACTCAATCAAACAGACTCCAACCTCTCCACAATGGCCAAGACCAGAGAGCTGTGTAAGGACATCAGGGATAAAATTGTAGACCTGCACAAGGCTGGGATGGGCTACAGGACAATAGGCAAGCAGCTCGGTGAGAAGGCAACAACTGTTGGCGCAATTATTAGAAAATGGAAGAAGTTCAAGATGACGGTCAATCTCCCTCGGTCTGGGGCACCATGCAAGATCTCACCTCATGGGGCATCAATGATCATGAGGAAGGTGAGGGATCAGCCCAGAACTACACGGCAGGACCTGGTCAATGACCTGAAGAGAGCTGGGACCACGGTCTCAAAGAAAACCATTAGTAACACACTACGCCGTCATGGATTAAAATCCTGCAGCGCACGCAAGGTCCCCCTGCTCAAGCCAGCGCATGTCCAGGCCCGTCTGAAGTTTGCCAATGACCATCTGGATGATCCAGAGGAGGAATGGGAGAAGGTCATGTGGTCTGATGACACAAAAATAGAGCTTTTTGGTCTAAACTCCACTCGCCGTGTTTGGAGGAAGAAGAAGGATGAGTACAACCCCAAGAACACCATCCCAACCGTGAAGCATGGAGGTGGAAACATCATTCTTTGGGGATGCTTTTCTGCAAAGGGGACAGGACGACTGCACCGTATTGAGGGGAGGATGGATGGGGCCATGTATCGCGAGATCTTGGCCAACAACCTCCTTCCCTCAGTGAGAACATTGAAGATGGGAGCTGAAAGTCCGTATTGCCCAGCGACAGCCCCGAAACCTGAAGGATCTGGAGAAGGTCTGTATGGAGGAGTGCGCCAAAATCCCTGCTGCAGTGTGTGCAAACCTGGTCAAGAACTACAGGAAACGTATGATCTCTGTAATTGCAAACAAAGGTTTCTGTACCAAATATTAAGTTCTGCTTTTCTGATGTATCAAATACTTATGTCATGCAATAAAATGCAAATTAATTATTTAAAAATCATACAATGTGATTTTCTGGATTTTTGTTTTAGATTCCGCCACTCACAGTTGAAGAGTACCTATGATAAAAATTACAGACCTCTACATGCTTTGTAAGTGGGCAAACCTGCAAAATCGGCAGTGTATCAAATACTTGTTCTCCCCACTGTATTTTATATTTTTTTTATATTTATATTGCTGATTAATCATGCAACGTGAGGCGGTCATGTGACACAATATAACAGCAAAGTAGCTTGAAATGTTTAGAATTGGACAATGCACTCTGTTTCACATACCATTTTTAAAAAAGCTAGTATACAGTGTATCCAGTATGTTGTGAGCTAGTATTTGTTTCTATACCATTCCAAAGAAAATGCTGCCCACAGCAGAGTAAACGCATGCCACTTTGGGTTCAGAGGTCAGTCTCGTTCTGAAGGACAGGAAATGTGCGGTGATGTGCAGAAGCAGCAGTGACGTCCAGCGGGACAGAAACATGATCTCATCAGCATTATGTCTCAGGTTACTTCCTGTTCTGACAGTACGCTGATTCTTATTGTGGAACCAACTGAAGCCTGACCGAAGGTTTTCAGCAAGATTTTATTACAGGAAATTAATCATTTTGAACACCAGTCAGTATGGTTACATTTGGAATTCAATACTAGCTTACTACTAAATACTGCTCAGTATATACTGCATACTGACTAATATTACAAAAACAACAGTATGAGAAACAGTTTTGCTATTTTTTTTCATGAAACATACAACTGTTGTCTCCTAATAATTTAGCGATTTATTGATTATAGTATGGAAATAAAACGACACTGCAGCAACAGTAGGAGTAAAATGGAGTATGCTATTGTCAGTGTAGCCAATAACAATGGTGAACTTTATCTGAGACTTCCATTTCTCATCATCTTTTAGATTTTCTAATTTGAAAGCAAAAATATATTATTCACTCATTTTGTAAAAAGATGTTTAGTTTATAACATCTAGTTTAGAAATGACATTAGTGCATTTAGCTCAATCAGCAGCAGCTTGTTAATATCTGAAGAAGCTGGATTTACACTGACCATTGATGGTTGCAAACTAAGTCCTTGATTGATTTCCTCTCCCATTAAGAATATTCAGGAACATCACATGCCGCTTTAGGATCGATTTCCCTGCAGCTGAGTCTAAGCATTTTCTGTTTTATCAGATTATGCTTCACCCTCCGCCTCACCCTTCCTCACTCTACTGCCTGTCACTTCCATGCATTTCAAATGAGGAATAAATGTTTAAATGTTTGTAGGTGTTGGACTCGGAGCAGGACCCAGCCGAGCCGCCCCCAGAGGTAGAGGAAGATCTGGATCTAGAGAGTTTGGAGTTCGAGAATCCGAGTGACAGTGGACCGGATCTGGATGATGACGAAAGTGTTCTCAGCACCCCAAAACCTAAACTCAAGTATGTTGAGGAGAGAGTTTGTTCATTTGTGTATGTTTAGTGCCTAATATTCAGATGTGTGTTATTTTATTAACCATCATGTGTTTATCTCTCTCTCTGTGTGTGTGTGTGTGTGTGTGTGTGTGTGTGTGTGTGTGTGTGTGTGTGTGTGTGTGTGTGTGTGTGTGTGTGTGTGTGTGTGTGTGTGTGTGTGATTTAGGCCATATTTTGAAGGAATTTCTCTATCCAGCTCTCAGACAGAAATTGGCAGCATTCACAGCATTAGGAGTCACAGAGAGCCGCCCAGTCCAGTAAGGACACACTCATGTGTTTAGTAGATATTTAAATAAGCACATAACATAGACTTATATTGTCTTAAAATAAAGCTAATTATACTAATCTAATAACTAACTAACCCTAATTTAAATCCTTTTCAAATATATATGTACCATTCAAAAGTTTGGGGTCAGTAGGATTTTTTTTTTTACTTGCAAAAGAACAAAATAAATTGATTGAAACTTTTATTTAGCAAGGTCAGCAAGGACAATTGCCATTCCTTTAAACATTCTTCTGAATATATATCAGTTTCCACAAAAATATTAAACAGCACAACTGTTTTCAACATTTTCAACACCAAATAAATAGTTTTTTGAAGAATCATGTGACACTGAAGACTGAAGTAATGATGCTGAAAATTCAGCTTTGCATCACAAGAATAAATTAGATTTTAAAATGTATTAAAATAGGAAATGGTTATTTAAAAATGTAATAATATTACAGTTTTTACTGTATTTTTATCAAATAAATGCAGCCCTGGTGAACATAGGAGACTTTCAAAAACATTTAAAAAATCTTACCGACCCAACATTTTTGAATGGTTATATATATATATATAGCCATTTAACCACTAAGTAGCAGCTAGATAAGAAACACAAACACTTCAGTTTAATAATTCCTCAGCTAACTCTCTCTACCTCTCTCCCTCTCTTTCTCTGTTCAGATGGATCCTGATAAAATAAGGGCTGTAGGTGGGAAGTTTCAGATGGATAATGAATCTGATAATATTTCTATGGTATGTCCTTCATTACCACAAGATATTCACTGAATATCAGATCAAGACTCATGTTCTTGTTCGCTTTGAGATGAGCTCTGCCAGACACTGTATATATAAACTGTGCAAACAGTAATATATATATATATATATATATATATATATATATATATATATATATATATATATATATATATATATATATATATATATATATATATTATAGTAATGAACGCAGTGTTCACGCCCAAATGATTGACAGATAAACTGTGTGCTCCTGTTTCAGTGTTGTTGTTAAGTTGTGTATATTATCAGCAAACAGTGTGTTTCGTACATTCAGTTTAACAGCATTGGTCATTTATCATTCAACTGAATTGTGTATACGCATTTCAGACACATTATGTTCTTCGTCTATGCAATAAATGCACATCCTGAGTGAGTGTGGTTTTATAGCGCATTTAATTCAATTGCTCAGGTAATGGTAATGGTATGACCCATTTCAGGGGTGGCCAAAATTACGATTTAAAATCAGTCAGAGCTAGAAGCGTATCTTAATATTTACTGGTAAAGCTTCATATTATATTGACATTAAGTTCAAGTATCTTGAAGAACCTGTCATTAGACTAATTTTGCGGTCCTTCCTTGTCTCACAACTTGTGAATATAAGAGCGTTAAGACAAATATTTTAATAGCATCTCTGATTTAAGCTTCTTAAGTTTTCGGTTCTTTTTTTTGTAAAGTGATTAATGTGATTAATCGCATCCAAAATAAAAGTAATATGTGTGTGTGTACTGTGTATAATAATTATGATGTATATATAAATACACACACATGCATGTATATATTTAAGATTTTTTTTCATATTCATATATAAAATATTTATATTTATATATAAATTATATAAATATATATACGGTATATACATGCAAATATTTCTTAAATATATACATGAATGGGTGTGTATTTATATATACATCATAATTATTATACACAGTACACACACATATATTACTTATATTTTGGATGCGATTAATCGATTTGACAGCACTAATATAAACAATATAATATAATAATTAATTTAGTGAAAAATGGTCTTAGTTATTTCACCCAGCCCTAGTCCAAACACAAGGGCTGCATTTGTCTCAATAGTGTATAGCACAATCCAAGACGCTTGACGCAGATTTCACAGTCTCAATATATGTGGAGAATAACAAGGAGCAAACCAAGAGCAACGATAGTTTTGTCTACACACATTAACTAAGGACGAGAACTGACAAACAACAGAACCAAACGGAGTATATTTATTTATATATATATATATATATATATATATATAGGGAGAACTAACTGAAACAAAAGACACAGGAATGAAAACACAAAGAAACCAAACATGACCCTGACAGTATTACATTGTATATGGTATATATAGTGTATTTGAAGTTTTATTATGTGTGTCTCTGGGTTTTAGGGTCATCCTGAGGTTGTGACCCCTACCACAGAATTAGAGATGATGGACAACATGGACACTTTCATGGAGAGGTTGCCTCCAACTGGCCGGATGACCAAAACGGAGTCACTCATCATTCCATCCAACCGGTGAGGATGCACAAAGCTTTTATCACTACGGTTAATGTATGAGGATACACATTTTGAGATAAAGAGAGCATAATAGATTGTACCTATTTTAGATTACTGTATCAAGATGCTGTACATTTAACTTTTTTTTAAACAAAGCTCTCTCTGGTGTTTTTTTTGTCCATCCTGTTTAGTGTTTTTATTAAAAAGTTCTGCATTATGAAGTACTTTCTGTCTTCTTCTGAAGGGTGGAGCCAAAGTTGGCAGGGCGACGGGGGCGGAGCACATCACTTAAAGAGAGGCAGCCCAGTCGACCGCCCAACGAGAGAGCCAACAGTCTGGACAACGAGCGCTCACTTGACACACGCTGCCACCTACAGGTCAGATAGAACCTTGCTACATACAACAAATATACTCCAGTTACTAAACAGAAGCAGCAGGTTTTTACTTTATTTTTACATTTTCATTTTGGTCCCTGTTCTGGTTAGATTCCACGCAAAACTGTTTATGACCAGCTGAACCACATCCTGGTGTCAGACAGCCATCTCCCCGACAGCATCATCCTCATCAACACCTCCGACTGGCAGGGCCAGGTATGATTGACAGCTGTCCATACAACATCACAGTTTCTGTGATGGTAGATTTTGGCCGGTGACCTAAAACATATATTTATATATAACAGTAGTATTATTATTATCATATTAATAAATCATAATACACAAAAAGTTTAGGGCTGTTAATGTTTTTTTCATGTTTTTGTCTCTTACACTTACCAAGGCATTTATTTAATCAAAAATACAGTAAAACATGAATATTGTGAAGTATTATTACAATTTAAAATTAATTATTTTTTTTAATATATTATAAAATGTAATTTATTCCTGTGATGGCAAATCAGAATTTTCAGCATCATTACTCTATTCTTCAGTGTCACATGATCCTTCAGAACTCATTCTAATATTCTGATTTGATAATAAAAAGAAATGTTTCTTGAGCACCAATGTTGAAAACAGTTGAGCTGTTTAATATTTTTGTGGAAACTGTGATACATTAAATAGTTTAAAAAGTACTTAAAGGAGTAGTTCACTTTAAAATGAAAATTAGCCCATGATTTACTCACGCTCAAGCCATCCCAGGTGTATATAACTTTATTCTTTCTGATGAACATAATCGGAGTTATGTTAATAAATATACTGATGTTTCCAAGCTTTATAATAAAGGCCTTTTGAAGCGAATCGATGCGTTTGCGTAAAAAAAAAATCCATATTTAACACGTTATAAAGTAAGATATCTAGCTTCCACCAGACCGCCTTCCGTATTCAACTTACGAAAAAAGCATAACTGACGCGATGTATAATGTAGGACACGTAAGTTGTATACGGAAGGCGGTCTGGCAGGCCTTTATTAACCCCCCGGAGCCATGTGGAGTATGTTTATGATGGATGGATGGATGCACTTTTTTGAGCTTCAAACTCGTGAGCCGCATTCACTCCCATTATAAAGCTTGGAAGCGTCAGGATATTTATTAATATAACTCTGACTGTGTTCATCAGAAAGAAGAAAGTCATATACACCTAGGATGGCTTGAGGGTGAGTAAATCATGGGGTAATTTTCATTTTAAAGTGAACTAATCCTTTAATCTCATCTTATTATTGTCATCTTTTTATTAACTTAAATGACTCGAAGTAAAAGATAAGATCATGAATAAGACCGTAAATAAGATTCATAGCATATGAATTATAAGTCTGGCATCAGTATAAAAACAGCTTCAACTCTTGAATCTTTTCCTCTCTTTTTCTCTCAGTATGTATCTGAGGTGTTACAGAATCACGGTCTTCCTGTTGTGTGTACATGTACCATGGCTGACGTACAGGCAGCGTTCAGCACCATCATCTCTCGCATACAGAGATTGTGAGTCAAGCAAAGAGAAACACACATACACCATTTTGGTTTACAGTTTTTCCAGAATAGTGACACACTACGTACTTTTTTTTTCTTGTTTCTCTATTTCTCATTCTCTCTAGTTGTAACAGTAACTCAGTCACACCATCTCCGGTGCGGATCGGAGTAGCAGGAGCTCAGCATTACCTGTCTGCCGTTTTGCGTTTGTTTGTGGATCACTTGACACATAAAACCCCCGACTGGCTCGGATATCTGCGATTCCTCATCATCCCTCTCGGTGAGTGTAGGAGTTTGAGGAAAGAATTAGCAGGCACTGACCAATAAAACAGTATCAGAAGCGCTAAAAATCTGTGTGTGTGTGTAGGGGTTCATCCAGTGGCTAAATATCTGGCCAGTATAGACTACAGATATAACAGTCTGTTCCAGGACTCGGCCTGGAGAGATCTTTTCCACAAACCAGAAGCACCATCCTCAGGTAACTGTCTCTGTCTGATAGTCACTCACTCTCCGTTCTATCAATCTGTAAATAAATAAAAAGTATTTATTTGCATATTAAAAATATAATAAATAATACTTTATTCACTTAATTAGTTCTCTTTCATGCTTGAACAGACAAAAACACACAAAATTATGCAAAAATTCCTCGTAAGCACAGTTTTAAATGAGTTAACAAGTGTTAAATGAAGAGTTGTGAGAAAATAGGATGCGTGTCAGATCCGGGTCATGTGCGGCAGGTCTTAAAGTGACGGCAGCCTAATAAACGTGCTGCTGTCTGTGATCAATGTTAATCAAAGAACAAAAGACAAAGAGAAAATCACTCACTGCTCTTGACTGAATAACTTTTGTAGCTTTAATAAGGATTAATCTACAAACCCGATTCCAAAAAAGTTGGGACACTGTACAAATTGTGAATAAAAAAGGAATGCAATAATATACAAATCTCATAAACTTATATTTTATTCACAATAGAATATAGATAACATATCAAATGCTGAAAGTGAGACATTTTGAAATGTCATGCCAAATATTGGCTCATTTTGGATTTCATGAGAGCTACACATTCCAAAAAAGTTGGGACAGGTAGCAATAAGAGGCCGGAAAAGTTAAATGTACATATAAGGAACAGCTGGAGGACCAATTTGCAACTTATTAGGTCAATTGGCAACATGATTGGGTATAAAAAGAGCCTCTCAGGCAGTGTCTCTCAGAAGTCAAGATGGGTAGAGGATCACCAATTCCCCCAATGCTGCGGCGAAAAATAGTGGAGCAATATCAGAAAGGAGTTTCTCAGGGAAAAATTGCAAAGAGTTTGAAGTTATCATCATCTACAGTGCATAATATCATCCAAAGATTCAGAGAATCTGGAACAATCTCTGTGCGTAAGGGTCAAGGCCGGAAAACCATACTGGAAGCCCGTGATCTTCGGGCCCTTAGACGGCACTGCATCACATACAGGAATGCTACTGTAATGGAAATCACAACATGGGCTCAGGAATACTTCCAGAAAACATTGTCGGTGAACACAGTCCACCGTGCCATTCGCCGTTGCCGGCTAAAACTCTATAGGTCAAAAAAGAAGCCATATCTAAACATGATCCAGAAGCGCAGGCGTTTTCTCTGGGCCAAGGCTCATTTAAAATGGACTGTGGCAAAGTGGAAAACTGTTCTGTGGTCAGACAAATCAAAATTTGAAGTTCTTTTTGGAAAACTGGGACGCCATGTCATCCGGACTAAAGAGGACAAGGACAAGCCAAGTTGTCATCAGCGCTCAGTTCAGAAGCCTGCATCTCTGATGGTATGGGGTTGCATGAGTGCGTGTGGCATGGGCAGCTTACACATCTGGAAAGGCACCATCAATGCTGAAAGGTATATCCAAGTTCTAGAACAACATATGCTCCCATCCAGACGTTGTCTCTTTCAGGGAAGACCTTGCATTTTCCAACATGACAATGCCAGACCACATACTGCATCAATTACAACATCATGGCTGCGTAGAAGAAGGATCCGGGTACTGAAATGACCAGCCTGCAGTCCAGATCTTTCACCCATAGAAAACATTTGGCGCATCATAAAGAGGAAGATGCGACAAAGAAGACCTAAGACAGTTGAGCAACTAGAAGCCTGTATTAGACAAGAATGGGACAACATTCCTATTCCTAAACTTGAGCAACTTGTCTCCTCAGTCCCCAGATGTTTGCAGACTGTTATAAAAAGAAGAGGGGATGCCACACAGTGGTAAACATGGCCTTGTCCCAACTTTTTTGAGATGTGTTGATGCCATGAAATTTAAAATCAACTTATTTTTCCCTTAAAATGATAAATTTTCTCAGTTTAAACATTTGATATGTCATCTATGTTGTATTCTGAATAAAATATTGAAATTTGAAACTTCCACATCATTGCATTCTGTTTTTATTCACAATTTGTACAGTGTCCCAACTTTTTTGGAATCGGGTTTGTATATTTAATTTATAATTTATGCAGTGAAGACTGTGAAGTGTTTGATAACTTTATTCAGTTTCTATATATTTACCTGTTAGACCTACCTGAAAATCTTAAAGCACTGTTTGCAAAGTTACATGGGTCAAAAACAACAAAAACAATAACTTTGTTTGTGCATTTTAGCAGGGCAGGTAAAAATATGAATCGTTCTGCCTGGAAAAAAAACCTTAGAGTTGAACCCTGATATATTAAAGGTGCAGCTAAATGTGGCATTTATTACAATGGGTTTATGTGAAGATTGATTTAAGTTCACTTACATTAAATGTTGTTAAGCCAATTAAATGTTAAAATCGATAGATTTCAATTAATACTGTAATGTTGAATGGCTATAATTAATGGTTAAAATTGAGGGGGGAAAAATCCATGTAATAGAGACATCAGTATCAGTACTGGTATCAGTGATACTGGCCTTCATTCATAGTGCTTAGTAAAAATATCCCATTAAACAAAGATTTAAAATATATTGTCTTTATGTTGTTTCTACATTATTTTGGAGATTAATGTGAAAGAATTACAACATAAAAATATATAAAAATCTTTAATGTCGGGTGCGATTAATCGTGATTAATTACAGAAAAATGTGTGGTTAATTAGTTATTTATTTTATTTTTTTCAATCGATTGACAGCACTAATATACACTCACCTAAAGGATTATTAGGAACACCTGTTCAATTTCTCATTAATGCAATTATCTAATCAACCAATCACATGGCAGTTGCTTCAATGCATTTAGGGGTGTGGTCCTGGTCAAGACAATCTCCTGAACTCCAAACTGAATGTCAGAATGGGAAAGAAAGGTGATTTAAGCAATTTTGAGCGTGGCATGGTTGTTGGTGCCAGACGGGCCGGTCTGAGTATTTCACAATCTGCTCAGTTACTGGGATTTTCACGCACAACCATTTCTAGAGTTTACAAAGAATGGTGTGAAAAGGGAAAAACATCCAGTATGCGGCAGTCCTGTGGGCGAAAATGCCTTGTTGATGCTAGAGTTCAGAGGAGAATGGGCCGACTGATTCAAGCTGATAGAAGAGCATCTTTGACTGAAATAACCACTCGTTACAACCGAGGTATGCAGCAAAGCATTTGTGAAGCCACAACACGCACAACCTTGAGGCGGATGGGCTACAACAGCAGAAGACCCCACCGGGTACCACTCATCTCCACTACAAATAGGAAAAAGAGGCTACAATTTGCACGAGCTCACCAAAATTGGACAGTTGAAGACTGGAAAAATGTTGCCTGGTCTGATGAGTCTCGATTTCTGTTGAGACATTCAGATGGTAGAGTCAGAATTTGGCGTAAACAGAATGAGAACATGCATCCATCATGCCTTGTTACCACTGTGCAGGCTGGTGGTGGTGTAATGGTGTGGGGGATGTTTTCTTGGCACACTTTAGGCCCCTTAGTGCCAATTGGGCATCTTAAATGCCACGGCCTACCTGAGCATTGTTTCTGACCATGTCCATCCCTTTATGACCACCATGTACCCATCCTCTGATGGCTACTTCCAGCAGGATAATGCACCATGTCACAAAGCTCAAATCATTTCAAATTGGTTTCTTGAACATGACAATGAGTTCACTGTACTAAAATGGCCCCCACAGTCAACCCCACAGATCTCAACCCAATAGAGCATCTTTGGGATGTGGTGGAACGGGAGCTTCGTGCCCTGGATGTGCATCAACTGCAAGATGCTATCCTATCAATATGGGCCAACATTTCTAAAGAATGCTTTCAGCACCTTGTTGAATCAATGCCACGTAGAATTAAGGCAGTTCTGAAGGCGAAAGGGGGTCAAACACAGTATTAGTATGGTGTTCCTAATAATCCTTTAGGTGAGTGTATATACAGTTACAAGAAAAAGTATGTGAACCGCTTGCAGAATCTGTGAAAATGTGAATAATTTTAACTAAATGAAAGAGATCATATAAAATGCGTTATTTTTTATTTAGTGCTGTCCTGAATAAGATATTTTACATAAAAAAATGTTTACATATAGTTGAATTTATTAAAATGACCCGTTCAAAAGTTTATGAACCATTGATTCTCAATACTGTGTGTCGTTACCTGGATGATCCACGGCTGTTTTTTTTGTTTTGTGATGGTTGTTCATGAGTCCCTTGTTTGTCCTGAACAGTTAAACTGTCCAATGTTCTTCACAAAAATCCTCCAGGTCCTGCAAATTCTTCAGTTTTCCAGCATCTTTTGCATATTTGAACCCTCTCCAGCAGTGACTGTATGATTTTGAGATCCATCTTTTCACACTGAGGACGATTGAGGGACTCAATCACAACTATTAAAAAAGGTTCAAACATTCACTGATGCTCCAGAAGGAAACATGATGCATTAAGAGCCGGGGGTGAAAACTTATGAACAGGATGAAGAGGTCCAAATTGTTCTTATTTTGTTTAAATATAATTTTTTTTCATTTAGTACTGCCCTACGGAAGAAACAGAAAATACTTACATGTTTCCTGGAAGACAAATTAAGTACGATTTACCTTAAAAATCAATAAGTTTTCACCCCCTGGCTCTTAATGCATCATGTTTCCTTCTGGAGCATCAGTGAATGTTTGAACCTTTTTTAATAGTTGTGATTGAGTCCCTCAGTTGTCCTCAGTGTGAAAAGATGGATCTCAAAATCATACAGTCACTGCTAGAGAGGGTTCAAATATGCAAAAGATGCTGGAAAACTGAAGAATTTGCAGGACCTGGAGAATTTTTCTGATGAACATTGGTCAGTTTAACTGCTCAGGACAAACAGTGGACTCATGAACAACCATCACAAAACGAAAAATCATCCAAGTAACGACACACAGTATTGAGAATCAATGGTTCATAAACTTTTGAACGGGTCATTTTAATAAATTCAGCTCTTTTTTTGTCTATATGTAAACATTTTTTATGTAAACTATCTTATTCAGGACAGCACTAAATAAAAAAAAACATGCATTTTGTATGATCTCCCTGATTTAGTTAACATTATTCACATTTTCACAGATTCTGCAAGTGGTTCACATACTTTTTCTTGTAACTAATATGTGTTTATAGATGATCTCTGTCAACCTCTTTCTCCAACAGTTCAGGACAGTCCAGATATTGTTTCCAGAGTAACACAGTACATGTTGGGAGCAAATGGAGCTCATCAGTTGCCCATAGCAGAGGCCATGCTCACCTACAAGCAGAAAAGGTAATACACGCATGCACAGTGCGGCTCTGATCCATATTTATATAAAAAAATGAAAAGGTTCAGAGATGGCAACATAAATGCTGTGCTGAACACACTGAATATGAAATATCAGTGTGATTTTTAACATGGTACCACTTTATAATAAAACATATTCAAAGATTATGAGTGTCTACAATTGTATTTGACTAAATACAAATCAAAAATATCAATAAACTATTGATATAAAAGTGAATTTGAATATGTGTATTAGAGGCTGGGTTCATTTTCAGGTGCTCTGAAGATGCAGATATCTGGTTTTCCACTCAAAAACTGACACTCGATCCATGTTTTTCCGGATATTTGCATCTTTTTCCATGAGCATCCTCCTCCTTAAAGTCATGTTTTGGAAAGAAAGCATGTGAATGTCAATGTTTATCATCTCTGTCTGTGAATAACATACTTTATTTCTCTTTATTTCTTTCTTTTCCTTGCCCTCTCTGAAGGAAAAAGAGCTTTCATTTTGATTTTGCAGTAAGGTATTGTGGTCCTCTTGCCTGTGCTGAAACCGTAGTCAATCAGATACATATCATCTTCGGCCTGTTGCTTCCTGTCTCTCTCTCTCATCTCGTATAGCATCAAGGGGAGTTATTGCTGAGGGAGAGCAGAGAAATGCTTTTGAAACTCTAGAGATTCTCTCCACACTTTATGATTCGTGGGCAATTCTGGGACAAAACAGTTCAGTGGGCTTATGTGGTGGGACTTTCTCTTGTAACTGCCATATTGAGCATTGCAGTTTCTCCTATTTATTTCTCTAAAAGCGGTCCATCTCCTCCACCTTGTGCTGTCTATGGAATTAGCTGTTAAATTGTAAAATGAAGGCTGCAGTGTGGAATGAATCTGAAGGTTTTATTGGATCTCTTGCTGTCCTGGGATATGAATATTACCGCCATCATCCTCTGAACACCTCTGATGTCCTTCAGCAAAGCAGTGTAAGCTTCTCATAACATTCAAAACTAAATGTCCTCCCAGGACCCAGAAAACCCAGAGTAAGAAACATTTATTCCATGTCCTCTGTAGAGAACTTTAGAACTCAGTTATGAAAACAATGAGCCAAAAATTGTATTTATTCACATTTCAGTCAATGTTCGTTCTTTAACACATTCTTATTTTATAATGATAGAATAAAAACATTGTTAATTGCTAATAAAAGATATTTTTATTATCTAAATGAGTATTTATTTTGTACTTTGGCACAGAAATCTCAACTTCCACAAAACATGCATAAACCAAACTTTGAGGATAATTTCTATATAATTTCATTATATTATGAAATTTATTACGAATTTATTTTATTACAAATTTATTAAAATTTATTTAATTTATTATAATTATAATTTGTTTATGAATAATTATAATGGTTATATTTAAATTATTTTATTCCGGATTTATTATACAATTAGTGTAAATGGGTAAAAAATAAGAGTTCCAATACATTTTATATATTATACGTTTTCTTTACATTTTTTTCATGTTATTGCATTGTTTTTGGGCACCTTTTTATTTATCCTTTTATATAACTATGGCATTTAAGGTATCAGGGAAATTCGTAAAAGTGAATTTCTGGGTCCCAGAGGATATTCTTAATTTGAATAGAAAAGTAAAGGATGCAAATTATGTCAAATGATTCCACTTTTATAAATAGACAGCAGTTATCTGAGGTGAACAGACCTTAAGATGGAGGTAAAATTTCTTCATTTTCTGTCTTAGCTTTGTTTTCATTTTTCTCTCCTCTAGTGACCTCTCTCTCGCCCTCTCTCATCAGAATAAACAGCCTAAACCACACAACACTCACACACTCACAGACTTGCTTCTCCAAGCAGGTGCTTGAAGTATCGCTGCTGATATTGGCTGACTTCCCAGTTATTGGTTTCATCAGTGTCTCTTTATTCTCTGGTGTGCAGAGCAATAAAACATCTGTTACACTTTTCACTGAGAGCAGATTCTATTTCTGCTCATATGAACTCAATCAACTCCCTATATTTGGTCTTGTGTTGTGTTGTGTTGTTTTCGGGGTGGTTCGTTGGCACAGTTTATTTATTATTTCGGTTCTCATAATTTGCTTCTGGTTCTGGGTTTTGCTCTTCTAGAGATCAGAGATGGTTTAACAAAGCATGAGATTTCAGTCTGAATGTAAATATATATATATATATATATATATATATATATGTGTGTGTATTTATGTATATATGTGTGTATATATATATATATATGTATGTGTATATATATATGTATATGTATGTGTGTGTATATATATATATATATATATATATATATGTGTGTGTGTGTGTGTGTGTGTGTACTGTCTAAATAATGTATTCCCCCTAAAACCAATTTTTTTGCTAAACAGAGTGGCCATTTCATGATATGTTTTATTGTTTGTAAGTATAATGCACAAGTAAACAGCCATTTTCACATTATTTTTGTTGCTAGATCTATAATCTCTGCTTCAGACCATCTCTGGTTCAGCCTGAATCTGAGCTCTGACTAGCAGAGAATGCTTCTTTCTTTCAGTTTTTTTCTTTTCTTTTTCTGGTACCTTCTATGTAGTGGATGGGGCAGTGGCAGGACGGCAACAGTTCATTGGAATTACACAGGCTCGTCTCGCTTCACAGCATTTCTTTGCAGCATGCCTGAATGAATCAGATAGCGGCAATGGCAAATTCAGTGTTAGAAGCCTTTTCTCCTCAGAGATCAAAATGTTTCTTTAATAGATACAATCTACAATGCCTCAGAAAGATACTATGGATGTGGTTGGGGGGAGGGGGGGAGGGGCATTCTGGTTACTATAGTTTCTCATTCATTTCTAGGGAGAAAATAAAACCTGATTTGGTTTTTTTATGAAGAAAAACACTCCAAAAAGAATTTATTTTTTGTTCTATAAATAGACCCAAACATCGAGAACTGATTTTGTTTTGCCAGTTAATTGAATCAAATAAGCTAAAATAACTTTCTGAATTGCATGCGGAATGTGATTCCACATGCGTCTCTTATCATCTTGGTGAATTTTCAACTGGCTAGCAAAAAAATCAGTTCTGGGTGGTTCTTTTTACTTAATGTAATGTAATGAAAAATTGAAGTGTTTTCTTTCTAAAATAGTTAAATCTATTTCTTCATAGAAGTGAATGGGTAACTAACTATGCTTACCAGGATTTGTTTCCCCTTGAGGGTGTGTGGGGCCTTTTTGCTCACAGTATTAATTTAATAGTCAGTAAACAATGTGTTCATAGTCTCCTTTTTTTTCTTCACAGTCCTGATGAAGACTCGTGCCAGAAATTTATCCCTTTTATTGGGGTACGTCGTCCATTCACAAATAAGTTTGTATAGTTTTATGCTATTTTAATTGCTGTATTTGACTCAAAGCATATTTGATTTCAACTTGTCTGCAGGTGGTAAAAGTGGGGATTGTTGAACAAACTTCTGCCACATCTGGTAAGTTATACTGTCAATGTATTATGTATTAAATAGGGCTGTCAATTGAACATGTTAACTCTGTAAAGCCTGACATATGAAATAGTAGCCAGGAAAGTCACATCATGGAACAAATTTTGAAATGGAAAAAAGTTTGCAATTTGTGTTTTTTGTTGAGAATCATTTTTGATACATCAGGCTCATATGGTATGATATAGTGAGAATATATAGGCCAAAACTGAGCATAAATATACAGTTTGGTCCAGTTGCTGATATTTATATGGCCAAAAAGTAAGATTAAATTCTGAAAGAGATCTGATGAAAACATATAATCCAATGCAATATAATGATGATTGAGAGATATACAAATAAACGTTCCTCAAAAGCCTGATGTATCAAATGCTTAGATGCTTAGATTTTAACATAATTTTTCTAAAAAAAAATGTGTAGATAATAAAGTAAACCTACAGTGGGGAGAACAAGTATTTGATACACTGCCGATTTTGCAGGTTTGCCCACTTACAAAGCATGTAGAAGTCTGTCATTTTTATCATAGGTACTCTTCAACTGTGAGTGACAGAATCTAAAACAAAAATCCAGAAAATCACATTGTATGATTTTTAAGTAATTAATTTGCATTTTATTGCATGACATAAGTATTTGATACATCAGAAAAGCAGAACTTAATATTTGGTACAGAAACTTTTGTTTGCAATTACAGAGATCATAAGTTTCCTGTAGTTCTTGACCAGGTTTGCACACACTGCAGCAGGGATTTTGGCCCACTCCTCCATACAGACCTTCTCCAGATCCTTCAGGTTTCGGGGCTGTCGCTGGGCAATACAGACTTTCAGCTCCCTCCAAAGATTTTCTATTGGGTTCAGGTCTGGAGACTGGCTAGGCCACTCCAGGACCTTGAGATGCTTCTTACGGAGCCACTCCTTAGTTGCCCTGGCTGTGTGTTTCGGGTCGTTGTCATGCTGGAAGACCTAGCCACGACCCATCTTCAATGCTCTTACTGAGGGAAGGAGGTTGTTGGCCAAGATCTCGCGATACATGGCCCCATCCATCCTCCCCTCAATACGGTGCAGTCGTCCTGTCCCCTTTGCAGAAAAGCATCCCCAAAGAATGATGTTTCCACCTCCATGCTTCACAGTTGGGATGGTGTTCTTGGGGTTGTACTCATCCTTCTTCTTCCTCCAAACACGGCGTGTTGTGGAGGAAGTTTAGACCAAAAAGCTCTATTTTTGTCTCATCAGACCACATGACCTTCTCCCATTCCTCCTCTGGATCATCCAGATGGTCATTGGCAAACTTCAGACGGGCCTGGACATGCGCTGGCTTGAGCAGGGGGACCTTGCGTGCACTGCAGGATTTTAATCCATGACAGCGTAGTGTGTTACTAATGGTTGTCTTTGAGACTGTGGTCCCGGCTCTCTTCAGGTCATTGACCAGGTCCTGCCGTGTAGTTCTGGGCTGATCCCTCACCTTCCTCATGATCATTGATGCCCCATGAGGTGAGATCTTGCATGGTGCCCCAGACCGAGGGAGATTGACTGTCATCTTGAACTTCTTCCATTTTCTAATAATTGCACCAACAATTGTTGCCTTCTCACCAAGCTGCTTGCCTATTGTCCTGTAGCCCATCCCAGCCTTGTGCAGGTCTACAATTTTATCCCTGATGTCCTTACACAGCTCTCTGGTCTTGGCCATTGTGGAGAGGTTGGAGTCTGTTTGATTGAGTGTGTGGACAGGTGTCTTTTATACAGGTAATGAGTTCAAACAGGTGCAGTTAATACAGGTAATGAGTGGAGAACAGGGGGGCTTCTTAAAGAAAAACTAACAGGTCTGTGAGAGCCGGAATTCTTACTGGTTAGTAGGTGATCAAATACTTATGTCATGCAATAAAATGCAAATTAATTATTTAAAAATAATACAATGTGATTTTCTCGATTTTTGTTTTAGATTCCGTCTCTCACAGTTGAAGTGTACTTATGATAAAAATTACAGACCTCTACATGCTTTGTAAGTAGGAAAACCTGCAAAATCGGCAGTGTATCAAATACTTGTTCTCCCCACTGTAAGTGGCTTCAGTCCAGTAAGTGTTCATCTTGAAATATTATTTCAAGACATATTTAGAATTATACTAAAAGGCCTTTTACTTACTAAAAAAGTATGAACTAGTAATCATAGGGTAATTTAGAGGCCTTGTGAATTTGCATATCAAATATATGATACAATAGGCTTTATAGACATTATAGGCCTTTTCAGCGCTGCGCTCGCTGTGTTCTGTCTTCCGGTTTATATTTCCACAGAATGAAGGTAAGATCTTACGGATTTATCAGTGAACTGCTTTAAAAACTTCCCGGTCTACTGACATTATGACATCCGCTTCAAATATTACAGTGCTCATGATAACGTTCGCTAACTCTACAATAAGTAAATCCACTTCACCAGCTATTTACTCTTCGACAGTGATGCCATAGAAATCTACAGAGCAGATCTACAGTTCAAACACAAATTTCTAAAGATGTTAAGAAAGTAAAAATGCATTTTTTTAAAAACTGCTAACAGCCCTAATATGAAATATAACCAATTGTGAACCTACAATATTTGTTATATTTATTATATGTAAATAATGTTTCTGAATGATCTGCGTATGTAATTGTGTGTTTGTAGGCGATTCAGATGACGCTGCTCCTGTTGGGTCTGCTCTTCTCTCCTCTACTCCTCCTGCACAGATCTCCCCATTACTGAAAGAGGCATCTCCAACACCTCCCTCTTCTCCCTCTGTACACTTCAGGTACAAACACACAAACACACACAGTCTTAGATCTCTTTAGTCTTCTGTTTCTTCAACTTGTGTGTGTGGCTGCAGTTCTCCTGGAGGGGGCCAGGGGGAGCTGATGGGTCTTCAGGTTGATTATTGGATTGCTCCGTCAGAAAGGAAGAAAGAAGTGGAGAAGAGAGACTCCTCTGCCAAAAACACGCTCAAGTGCACCTTCCGCTCACTGCAGGTTAGCCGCCTCCCACTGGGCGGAGCAGAGATTACACATCAGCCGACCATGTCCATGACTGTTGTCACCAAAGAGAAAAATAAAAAGGGTAAGACATGGAAACACAACAATTACACAGTGCCACAGTAACACATTACAGCAGCACATTCAGTGACAGTCAGTTTATAAAAAGTACTGTGTTGTTGAATAAGCATTAAAACACTCTGTCTCTGTGTTCAGTGATGTTTCTGCCTAAAAAGACCAAGGATAAGGAGGCGGAGTCTAAGAGTCAGGTGATAGAGGGCATAAGTCGACTCATCTGCACAGCCAAACACCAGCAGACCATGCTGAAAGGTGATCAGCCAATCAGAATTCATCAAAGTAATCACTAAACTTTCAATACAATCAGAAATCTGTGCTTAAAGGGGTCATATAATCATCAACATCATCATCAGTTCATTGTACTTTAAAAACATACTGCAAAAACTTCCTCCACAGTCCGAAAGTAACTAAGCTGCCAAAAGTGGCACATTTCAATACAAATAGTCTTGTAAAGATACTGTTATTGAAGAATAGGGCTGTTAAAAGTTATATTTATAATGCAAATCAGCAGCTCTTAAACCTTGACTGACAATATATAAATGGACTTAAGGGATTTAAAATGAATAATGAAAATGATAGAAAATGACCCCTTTAAGTAATCCAGTGTATACAGTTGTATGCAAATTGCACTGTCAATTAACTCTTTCCCCGGCATTGACATCATTTTACGGCTTTCCGTGTTTACACTGTTATACGGTAAGGGGCACTATTACGCATCTTCTGAAAGAGTACTGAATCTCTGGATCAAAACACAGTCGAAGATGATGCAGAAACAAGCGATATCATATGTAATCATATGCATATGTAAAATAATGCGTAGCATTATAAATTAAAACGGCCTAATGTTACTGAATAAAATGTCGACCCAGGACGAGGTCTAGGACTGTGCAAGCATAGGGGTGTTGATGGACTCATCTACTACATCTATGTTTTGATCATCGTTCTAAATCCGATCTGGATGTAGTCTTTGACAAAAACGTGTTTTTCTAGGTTTTTGTTCAAAATGTTGCTTTTTTTAATGAAACTTACCCACATTCAAGTGTTGATAAAATGAATGCATGAAGCTAGAATAAAATGGGTTCTTTTGTTTAAAGGTGCAGTGTGTAATATTTATGAGGATCTATTGACAGAAATGCAATATAATATACATAACTATGTTTTCAGTGGTGTATAAAGACCTTACATAATGAACCGTTATGTTTTTATTACCTTAAAATGAGCCTTTTCTATCTACATACACCGCGGGTCCCCTTACAGTGAAGTTACAATTTTGCACTGCCAGGTTTCTACAGAAACCCTAAACAGACAAACTCTACAGAGCGCTAGCTACTCTCTGCTGTCTCAGACGACATCTTTGTCCTGTGTCGGCCACCGTAGCTTCTCTATGTGCTTTGAAAGGGAGGGGAGAGCGGTGGGTGGTTGCAATTCGCAACCTCAATGCTAGATGCCGCTAAAATGTACACAGTGCACCTTTAAAATCAGAGGGTCTGTTATTTCTTTTGAATATATTGCATGTTCAGATATTCATACAACAAAATATTCTGGGGGCCATGAAACTTTTGTGAAAATGATCGAAAACGCTGGCGGTAGCTGGCAACTTTTTTTAAAAAACGCTGGCGGGGAAAGAGTTGAATGTTAAAAAAATAATTTAATAATAATTATATACAGTTCAAAATTTTGGGAAGAAATTCATACTTTTATTCAGCATTAATACTTTTATTTATTTATTATAATTTTTATATTGTTACAAAAGATTTCAGTTTCAAACAAATGCTGTTCTGTTCATCAAAGAATCCTGAAAAAACTAAATCATGGTTTCCACAAAAATATTAAGCAGCACAACTGTTTTCAACATTGATAATAATAAAAAATGTTTGAGCAGAATCGGCATATTAAAATGATTTCTGAAGGATCATGTGACACTGAAGACTGGATGCTGAAATTCACAGGAATAAATTACATTATAAGATGCATTAAAATAGAAAACAGTTATTTTAAATTTTAATAATATTTCACAATATTACTGTTTTACTGTAATTTTGATCAAATAAATGCAGCTTTGGTGTGCATTTAAAGACTTTCAAAAATATTTAAAAAATCTTACGAACCCAAACTTCTGAACGGTACTTCTCTCCATAATTTAGTTATAATTGATGTTTGTGGAATTGAGGCATAAAGGCAGTCGTGTGTTTGTATGTTTCCTCTCTGCAGTGTTGATAGATGGAGTAGAATGGAATGATGTGAAGTTTTTCCAGCTGGCGGCTCAGTGGTCATCTCACGTCAAACACTTCCCACTTGCCATCTTCGGACCCTCCAAAGGGCCTTATTGAACTACAGCCTCACATCTTCACTCCTCCATGCTACGGCTGCCTTTACACTCAGTGCTGCCTGATGTTTTTATTTCATATATCTGCTTTTTTTCACGGTTTGTGTCTATTTTTTTTTTGTTTGTTTTTTTGACATTTGATTGTTCTTTTATGAAAGACTTGATGAAGTCTTGGAAACAGGGCATATTTTTTTGATTACTTATGTTGAGCTTTTAAAACCCTCCGCCTCCGGTGGTTATAGTAAAATGACTAATGAACTGAAACTTTAAAACTGATTTAACTCCGTAACTAGTGAGTTCTGTGTCATTCTGCAAATCTGTATCCACACATTTCAGCCTCATTTCAGCAGCCAACACACTTGTGGGAGAGCAAACCAGCAAAAGGGAGAAAGGAACAGTGCTTTTGAGCTATTAAAAGGACAGACTCTGGACCGGATTTTGCTTTGGATGGATTTTTCGTGTGGTTTAGTCCTGAAGACGGCTGAAGTATTTTATCCTTCTCTCTCTCACTCTATAACCTCAGCGAGGTCAGAGAGCCTCTCAAAGGTTAAGTGTGTGTGTGTGTGTGTGTGTGTGTTGCAGACTTAACCTCGTTATATGTGGTTTACTTTTTTCTGTAGGTTTGTGTGTGTGAATGTATTCACTGAAGGTACTGAACGCTAAAGCACTTTTAAAACTTTACTAGATTGTGTTTTTGTTATAATGCTTCCTGTGGTGCACAGCGCTGTTCACTCCAGCTAAAAACTGCAGCAAAGCTTTGTGGGAACTGGACTGAGTGTCTGTGTCTACATTAGATGGACCACTGTCACACCTGTGTGCTGCACTCTTTAAAATCTTTTTTAATGTTTCTTAGAATGAAATGTATGTTTTTTTTTTTTTGGGTTGTTTGAAGATGTCGAATTTTCCCCAGATGCTGTATTGGATTTAAAATAATGTGCCTGAAACATGGAATATTTTTAGAACACGTTCAGGTCATACTTCACCCCAAAATCAAAAGAAAAGAAATAAGAAATTATATTTGGATTTGTAGAAAATGCAGCCTATTTTTAGGGCAAATAATTACATTTTTAAATAACAAATAATTCAAATTAGCCTTTTGCATTGTAATGACATTTTCATGAGAAGTATAAATTTTAATCTTACATTTTAAAATGTAATCTTTTATTACAGTATTTTTTTACTGTAATACACAAATAATAATTAATTCGTTAACACTACTGTTAATGCATCAGGTATCATGCAATAAATATGAACAATATTTTTACACATTTATTAATCTTGGTTAATTTCTACATTTTTTTTTTTTTTTTTCATTTCAAGTTGTGTAAATTAACATTAATGTATTATTATTTTTCATTGTTAATTCACACACACACACACACACACACACACACACACACACACACATATATATATATGTTTTAATTAACATTAACCTAGATTAATAAATACTGTAAAAAAATATATTCATGGTTAGTTCATGAGACCAAATGCATTAATGAATTAAACCTTATTGTAAAGTGTTGGCAAAAATCTAATGAGAATCACTTTTAAGAGTAATAAAAAGCAAACTCAGAAGCAAAACATCCAAAAAATTATAGTAGTGACACATTTGTCACAACCTAGAAAAATTTAATGAAAAAAATCTTCTGATTTTTGGAGTGAAATATGACCGGCGTTTTCATGAACACTAAACGAAGGAGCTACGTAAATGTCACTGTATCTTAATCTCACTAAATGTAGCATAAGAATTGCAGTGTTCCACAGCCTGTGTGCTCAGCCTGTAGGTGAGATGAGCATGTGTAGATGCTGATGTCTCAGTGTTATAAAGGTATTAGACATGCCTTTTTCATAAGGCCTTTTAGGGAGGCTCTGAACTATCTCTTAGTCTCTGCTTTTCAGGATGGAGAGATCATTTAATCCTCATTACTCATATAGAGTAGATTTAAATCAAATTATATTGTGCCTCACTTTCTCCTTAGAAAGCCAAAATATGTCAAAAAAACAAATCCAGCCCCTGAGGGAACCATCCCATACTTCAACTCAGACTCGCACTTGTCACGATTAATGTAAGCTAGTGGCAAACCTGTGCAATGATGTCAGTGTTGTTCTACTTCTATTTATGGTCAGCAGAGGTTTGGTGCAATTGAATGGAAATATTTCATGCTTGTCCAGACTGTAAAAGGTTCATAATTTATCATACACAGTAGGTAAGGAGCTGTGCTAATGATGTCAGCTTATAGTTAAAGCTGTGCTAAAGAACTGTCTGTTTGCTGTTTAAATGTATACCTGCCACTAGTATTAGTTGTTTTTTTTTTTGTTTTTTGTTTTTTTTTAATAAAAAAAATATAATTTAAAAAAAAAAAAACTTTTAGCTTTTTAATTTAAATGTTCTGCTCCAGTTATGGGGGATTACCTGGATACATTTGTATTTGTAAAAAAACTGTTGGAAAAATACTACCACTGTAATTCCTTATCTGGAATTTAATAAAACTACACACACTAAGATGCTTTTGTTCTGGTCCCTACTTGTGATTTTTAAACTTGTTGGATGGATATTAAACAGATCAATTCACCAAACATTGATGCAAAACTCAACAAGAAATGCATGCAGGCAACTCTTAGACTAGACTTGTGAACAGACTAGACTTGTGTTAGACTGTGACTTGTATTTTCTCTGAATATCACAAGATTTAGCATGCTAAACGTTTTGGGATGTCTTGTTTGACTCTTCTTGTAAAATCTGAATGTCCAAAATAAAATCTAAAGCTTATTAAACTGAATTCTAAATAATTTAATATGTAATTTATGATTCAGCAGATTTATTAAATTAAATATAATAATGTGTTAATATATAATGTAAAAAAGATAAATATACTATCTTTTGATATGAGAGCAAATTTATGAAGATTTTAATTCCGTTTTTGCTTTTTAATAATTAAGTCCTAATAATATCAATACAATATTGTATAAATAATTTTATTAGGTTTCTTTTACATAGGCTATTTTCATTTATTTTACATTTAAAATGTTATAACATTAAAATAACACAGAAGACTGTATCTAACAAACGCAGACTAAAGATACTTATTCCTATACACATATTTAAGTATTATTACAAAGTATGTGCATATTGTTTTTAATGCACATTCCCCTAGCATACTGGTACTATATGCAATAGTCAAGCACTGTATTAAGAGCAATACAGATTAAAGATGTGTTCACAAATCGTGCACAAAAGCTGAAACATGTTATATAACATTCAATCAGAAAGAACAGCACGGGTTCTGATTCTGAGTTGTGTGATCCGGTCTTGTGACGTCATCGCCCTTGCACCGGAGCAGGAAGTGCCGGCGGTCGGTGGGACTCTCTAAACAACCTTCTGTTTTTGCTGCGCACTCTCATGCTGTACTGAGCAAACATGTAACAGTACTTCCTCAAACCGAACCAGAATCCACCGAACCAGACCTGAGCTCAACCCCATGACGGCCGGGACACTCTATCGGCGACATTGAGACTCATTTACCGGAGGAGAGATGAAGGAGGTGCGGGGCTGCGGCATGCGGAGCGCCGTCGGGTTCCTCTCCCGCAGGTCGATCGGCGGACAGCCGAAGCTGAAGGAGGAGTTCCAGCGGCGCAGACTGGCCGGCTGCTCCAGCCTCTTTAAGAAGGACATGCTCGGCCACTTCGGCTGCGTCAACGCCATCGAGTTTTCCAACAATGGAGGCCAGTGGCTGGTGTCCGGTAAGATCCTCCGGTTCTGCACGTTGATCTTTTAATGTGGGTCAGCGAGAGAGAGAGACAGGAGTCTCAAACGGAGTATAGAATAAGCATTCAGAGTAAAACGTGTATGCTTATCTCACAAACGAAGACTTTGACTTGAGTTCAGACTTTGACAGGGTTGATTTGACATCTTCATTTGTCAGATTGTGCTTGCATGTTTTCATTTTCTGTGCATTGCACATAAATAAATAGGAGAGGGTTTCAGTCTTTCTGTCAGTATTTATAAGCATGTTAAGGTGCACTCAGTAAAAATCTTTTACACAAAGGAATCAAACCAGTATCCATAAAGTACATTACATAATGTACACATTAAAGATAAAGATCAGTCTTCTAGAAAAAGCTTATTTATTCTACATATAGTGGGTCGGGCGTAACCATGTTGACATCACATGACCAGCCTTGTCATGCAATTGACAAAAGTTAGTAATAATTTACTAAGTTGCTACTACTAATAAACAATAAAAAAAGATCTACCATGCCATAGTTCAAGGATAAACGGCAGGACATCAGGCGCTACGTGCAAACAAATTATGGTCATAGCCCGTCCAAGACCGTCACTGCACATAGAAACTTGTTAGAATTGAATCCAAAAATGCTCATTAACTTCCTCACAATCTTTATCCATCCAGGATGACAGGTTCATTCAAAAACCTAAACAAAAACACACTCAATGGACATTTAATGGCCATTGTAGAAAGTTCAGACTGTGGAAGGGCCTCCATAGTTTCTATCGTACTCTTTTTCTTGCTGACTCATTAATTGGTTGCAGCTGTTGCTGATTCTTTTGGCTTCACACATTCATTCCTGGTTGAGTCTTTATTTTTGTCCTTTGTATGTTTTTGCACTTGCATATTTTTAGTCTTTACATTGGTGAATGCGCAGAGTTCCAGAGAGTTCTCATGCTCATGGAAACCAGGAAATATCAGGCCATTTTTAAATGGTGAATTCAAGGCTTTGAACATTTTTCTAGTAATTATTGTCTCTAAACTATTTAATCAGCTAGAAGTTGCTCTCTCTAAACCCATTGTCCAGTACTGACTAGAAAGGTCCATGGGTCGAAATATTGAAGAGTGAAAGTATAGTGCTTTTTCCCTTACACGGGTACAGAAATGTAGATGATGCCTGCGGTCAACTTTTCCTTAGTTTCACTGCAAAACCTCAAAACTTCTGGTTCATTTTGCACAACAGATGTCACACTAAAATGGCAGTAGGATGCTGTGAACATGTTTAATGACAAAAACACGTAACAAGCAGGGCCGTAGTCAGGGTTTTATAAGTCCCAAATTTGAGCTAGTTAGTGGGGTTGGGGGGCATATATTCCCCAGAGAATGTTTTGATTTCTGTGATCTACATATGTGCATTTCAAGACATTCGAATCCCCAAAAAATTAATAAGAAATAGCAAGGCACGGCCTTCTTTTTCTCTCAGTCTCCTTATCTTGCTCTGTCTCTTCCCCTCCTAAAGCTGAGCTTTGACTAGTATGTGTTTTTCGTTGTGTCAGTGAAGTAAACATATGGTGAACTGATATTTAGCCTATGTTTTATTAATAATTTTCTTAGACGAGTTAATTTACTGAAGGCTACGAACACTAGGTAAATGAGTTTAATAAATTAATTCACAATATGTACACATTCATTATTAATTTTATGCCTAATATGATGAAAACGGCTTCATTAATGTTTCTTGTCCCCTCACATTGACAGTTACTAATTATTACATTACATGAATCACATAAATTACATAGGCCTATTTTCAATTCAAAATGGTGAAATTAGACAAAGTTTATTAGTTTGCCTGATTAATTTTGTCGGTCATTTAACATTTCTATCCTAAAACAGCTGTCAAATATGAAATGTTAACTTTAGCTACTTACATCTTATCTCGCACTTTATGACCGTTTTTTTTTTTTCAACACTGTCTTTATTGATTTTAGAAACATTAACATTAAAACATACAAGTAAATAAAACAAAAAGTACAAAGGAAAAAAAAAACTATACTATACATATGTCAAAACAATGGTACATTAATGACATGGTGCATGCTAAGCCAGGTTACACAGAAAATAAACTATTTGGTTCAGCTTCCTTCAAAAATCCTATAAAGGGATTCCATACTTTAAAAAACTTTTCAGGGTTTCCCTTACCAATGTATGTGAGTTTTTCCAAAGCCAAACAATAAGACATTTCCTGTAACCATTGTTTAAAATTAGGGCTTTCTGTGTTTTTCCAATGATGAGCAACTACAAGTTTTGCTTGTCATAAGCAGAAGATCAACATTTTCTTACCAGAGCTAGTTAAAGTGGTTAAGTAGTTAAGTTTCAGGGAAAATATATAATATACAAAGCTTAGGACCTTTGGGGACGTTCTGTTTCACCACCAATGATCAAAAGTCTAAAACCTTTTACCAAAAAAGTGTTGTAAAGTTATGTATACTTTATGACCGTTTACTGAAGTGTCGCGCTGCGCTGGAATTCATGCTCAGCAACTTCTGCGAAAATAAATCCCGCCTACTTTGATTTGATTGGTCATTGACGAGTGGTGACAGACCACAGAGGCAGCTCAGATGAGAAGATCTTGGTGCTGTCAATATCCTTGAAGCACTAAAGTAGTGTTAATACTTTATTAGGCATTTATTTCACAACCTTTATTATATACACCTCGGAAAAATACCGTGGTCCAGACTTCGGTGACCTCATAGCTGGCTCCGGCCATGGTAACAAGTGCTCTTGTGGAAATCCACCTTTTAAAATAAAACATGTCAATCTGTATAGTCTCACAATTACAGACTACGGTTCATAAGATTTTTTAAAAATGTTTTTGAAATAGTAATGTTGTGAAACATTTTTTTTTATTATTACAATTGTTTAACTACTGCTCAGAACTAGCTTCTCACACTCTTCTGTGATTTCTGTAAAACAGCCAGATTGTGCACATGTAACCCTACAGTTAAACCCTCAAGAGAGTGATGTTGAAAGTGATTGGTCGATTACTCTGGTGAATCCATTAATATGTCTTCTGTCTTAGGTGGAGATGACCGCAGGGTGTTGCTGTGGCACATGGAGAAAGCAATACACTCACGGGCCAAACCGATCAAGTTGAAGGGGGAGCACCTGTCCAACATCTTCTGCCTGGCGTTTGACAGCACCAACAAACGTGTTTTCTCAGGAGGTAAAGCAAGCAGCTGCTCAGATTCATGATGCTGCAGCTGAAACAGAGGCGAGATCAAATGTCTAATGTTTCTGTCTGTCGCTGCAGGAAATGATGAGCAGGTGATTCTGCACGATGTAGAACGTGGAGAGACGCTCAACGTCTTCTTGCATGATGACGCTGTGTACGGTCTCTCCGTCAGTCCTGTTAATGATAACGTCTTCGCCAGCTCTTCTGATGACGGCCGGGTTCTCATATGGGACACACGAGAACCGCCACATGGAGGTACACACAAGTGAAGAGTTGAATTTCTTAGTTTTTGGTGTGGCTCCATTTTGCTTGAATGACAAATACAGGATAGTCACACACAGCACGGTGTTTTAGGATATACACTACCCTTCAAAAGTTTGGGGTCGGTAAGATTTTTGAAAGAAGGCTGCATTTATTTGATCAAAAATACAGTAAACACAGTAATATTGTAAAATATTATTACATTTTAAAATAACTGCTTTCTATTTTAATTAATTTAAAAATGTAATTATTTCCTGTGATGGCAAAGCTGAATTTTCAGCATCATTACTCCAGTCTTCAGTGTCACATGATCCTTCAGAATTCATGTTGTTTTGGTGCTCAAGAAACATTTATTTGGAAAATTGTTGTGCTGCTTAATATTTTTGTGGAAACCATGATATATTTTTTCAGGATTCTTTGATGTGTTTTATAAGCTCTGTTCCATCTAAAGCATGAACTGTTCCAGAAACCCTGGTTTACTGTTATTCTATTGTGTATTTTAGAACCATTCTGCTTGGCCAACTACCCATCGGCGTTTCACAGCGTGATGTTTAACCCTGTAGAGCCGCGTCTGCTGGCCACTGCAAACTCTAAAGAGGGGGTGGGGCTATGGGACATCCGCAAACCCCGCAGGTGAGATGGAAATCTATTCAAAAAACACCCACAGGGCTATTTAAATGTTTTCTTTCAAAGGCCAAAAAGGGTCAAATATTATTTTCAGAGTAATTATCAGATCTCCGCACATTCACTTAGTAATTTCATGAAACATACCGTTTCATTATTTTGGTATACGAGTTTCAAAATTTGACACTGACGCCTGTTTCACACTGGACGCGCAAGTTGTGCGTATGTAGAGCGGGAGCAGCATGCGTCCATTGTGCTTTCACATAATGAACCGCGGGTTGTGTACGGCAAATACAGACGAGTATCGTCCATTGTCACATTTTTCAGGTGTTCTCCTACAACCGCTGTCTGTCATGTGCTTTGATTTATAGTGGGCAGCATACTCTGCTGCGATACGACCGTGTTTCCCCTCCTACTGTCCCACACATATGCAAATAACATGCTGTATATGTAGTTTACATGATAAAAGTAATCTTAATGTTAAGATATACCTCTAGTCTTAATTATTTAAACAGGCCTTTGAAGTTTGGGCAAAAACATTGGACAGTGTTTTTGTGTATTTTATTTTATTTTTTTCACAGCGCTAGAATGTCAAATTGTGATTGTGAAACACGGAACAACTCGCTTGTATGATTTTATGGTGACTTAAAATGGTGACTTTTCGTGTTAATGAAATTTTTGACCAAAAACAATGCACTGTGGCTTTAAATCTTGAGCGGCCCAGCAAAAATAGACTCTGCTTACGCTCTGCTTATGCGTCCAGTGTGAAACAGGCATGAGAGAGAATTTTAAAAAGATTTCAAAAGTTCATATTTTTGACAGTATCCAAAACAAAAATGGCTTATGTTAAACGTTTTCCATAATTTTTCCATAGTAAATTTTATTTGCATATTTAAGTATATAACCATTCAAAAGTTTGGGCTCTGTACAATTTTTTTTTTCATACTAGCAAAGATGCAGTACATTGTAAAAGTAATGGCAAAGACATTTATAATGTTAGAAAAGATTTCTATTTCAAATAAAGACTGTACTTTTGAACTTTCTGTTCATTTGAGAATCATGAAAATATGTCATGGTTTCCACAAAAATAGCACTACTGTTTTCAAACCTTTATAATAATAATAAGAATAAATGTTTCGTGAGCATCAAATCGGCATATTAGAATTATTTCTGAAGGATCATGTGACACTGAAGACTGGAGTAATGATGCTGAAAATACAGCTTTGCATTACAGGAATAAATTACATTTTACATATATTAAAATAGAATTATTTTAAATTATAATAATATTTCACAGTATTACAATTTTTAATCAAACAAATGCAGCCTTGGTGAGCATAAGTGACTTAAAAACATGAAAAAATCTTATCCACTTCAACATTTGAATGGTACTTAATGTACATCTAATTGGATAGGATGCATGCTCATTTGTTAGGGGTAATGTACAGTCAGTTATTTATTATTGCAAAATAAACCCAGACATGGTGATCAAGACCTTGTCACCCTGAAGAGGTTTCTTTTGCGATAATAACCTATTAACTGTATATTTTCTTGGTTATTACACAAATTATCTATTACTACGTTATCTATTAGGTTAATCGCTACAGAATCTCTGTTTAAAGCAAAACTTAAAACCTACCTTTTAGAGAGAGCCTATAATACGTGAGTCTTTCTGAGCTAGTTTCTCTGTATGTATAATTGTCTTTGTATGTTTGGTTTTTTTTGTGTGTTTTTTTTATATTGTTTTTACAATTTTTGTAAAGCACAATGGTCAGCGACTGTTGTTTTATAGTGCTATATAAATAAATAAAACGAACTAAACGAACTAACTACTTACCAAATATGTAAATAAATTGACACAAAATATTAATCTGAGACTGCAGAAGGCTACGAGGAATATGAAAGTAGCACAGTGTACCAGAGTTGGCTGCCAGAGACGATATTCAAATATACAGTTTAGTGTCATTATGCAAACACTTTTGGCTGCGATTGGCTAATCAGAATTAAATTTGACAGAGAGCAGTGTTTATTAACACAGCTAAACAAGGGAAACTAGGGTGGCTGAACTATGTTTGGTAAAAGATTGAACGCATGCTTCGGTCCAAATATGGACTGAAATCTAGCTGAAGGCCAACTCTATCATCATAGCTGTCTGCTGTACTGCCTGATACCAGCAGAGGACAGCAGAGCTTGTGTAAAGATGTTCTCAGTGTGGTCAGTGTATACATGATCTCTTAAAGTGCCCATATTATGCTATTGTAAAGGTTCCTAATTTTGTTTTGGAGGTCTCCTATAATAGATTTAGATGCATTAAAGGTCAAAAAACAATTAATTTTCTCATAATATGCATTGCACATCACCTCGTTTCTTAAAGAGTCTGATAACGGTTTGTTCGAAGATTCAGCTGAGAGCCTACTCTTCTCTGATTGGTCAGACGGCCCAGGCTGTTGTGATTGGTTTACCGCTTACAGTGTGTGTTGTATTACTATAGGCCTATCTGAATTTCATCTCCGGAGGCTTCCACAGCGCGTGATACACAGTGATACGAACAGTAACAATGGCTTTGGTTTTTCGTATCAATTCCAGCACAATGCTGACAACACCGCCTTCTCTATATGTCAACAACACAAACCAAACTCTTCCAAGCTTCAGCTGCAACTACAGTGTTTGAGGGCGGGTCAAAGTAGATTACACATTACGCAAATGTGTTACATTGTTACGTAGGTATGTAACAGGAAGTGAGACTTGAATTGCTGATTTTTCAGCAGTTCAGAATTGATTTTCTTTTAGGAGACAATAACTTTTTGTCATGCACTTTGATCTTTAATAATTTGCAGACATTTTACATTCACAAACAGCTATATTACGCACTGCATGAAAGGTAATATTCAAAAAAGCATAATAGGGGCACTTTAAAATAGCACAAATATGGATGATGATCTTTTATAATAAACTATTTTCCTTTGTAGTTGATGTGTGTCTCTCTCTGTGCTGTAGCTCTCTGTTGCGGTATGGAGGGAGTTTGTCTCTTCAGAGTGCCATGAGCGTCCGCTTTAACAGCACGGGGACGCAGCTGCTGGCTCTGCGCAGACGTCTACCTCCCGTCCTGTACGAGCTCCACTCTCGTCTGCCCAGTTTCCAGTTTGATAACCAGGGCTACTTCAACTCCTGCACTATGAAGAGTTGCTGCTTCGCTGGAGACCGAGATCAGGTTAGATAAACACTTGGGATGTGCAAAACTTAGATGCCAAAACTATGTGGGCCAAAAACTTCTTTGTTCATTGATTGCCATCCAGAAATTGAAGTACACTTTTTAGCAAGCAGCATATACACTACAGTTCAGAAAGGTTTGGGGGTCAGTGAGATTTTTATTTATTTTTAATTTAATTATTTTTGTCACATATCTAGCACATATCTTCAAATGATCAAAAGTGACAGTAATAACATGTATTTTACAAAAGATTTCTGTTTCAAATAAATTGTGACCGTGGACCACAAAACCAGTCTTAAGGGTAATTTTTTTTCTGAAATTGAGATTTATACATCATCTGAAAGCTGAGTAAACAAGCTTTCCATTGATGTATGGTTTGTTAGGATAGGATAGTATTTGGTCGAGATACAACTATTTGAATCTGGAATCTGAGGGTGCAAAAAAAATTAAATATTGAGAAAATCGCCTTTTAAAGTTGTCCAAATGAAGTCCTTAGCAATGCATATTACTAATAATAATACATTTTTGATATAGTTACGGTAGGAAATTTACAAAATATCTTCATGGAACATGATCTTGACTTAATATCCTAATGATTTTTGGCAAAAAAGAAAAATCGATAATTTTGACCCATACAATGTATTGTTGGCTATTGCCACAAATATACCCGTGCGATGTATGACCCTGTGGTCCAGGGTCACAATTCTGTTCTTTTGAACTTTCTAATAACCAAAGAATCCTGAAAAAAAATGTATCACAGTTGCCACAAAAATATGAAGCAGCACAACTGTTTTCAACATTGATAATAATAAGAAATGTTACTTGAGCACCAAATCAGCATATTAGAATGATTTTTGAAGGATCATGAAGACTAAAGTAATGATGTTGAAAACTCTTCTTTCAAAAACATTTAAAAATCTTACAGACTTATCACAAAATATTTTGTTATATTATAGTAGTAGTAGATATTATAGTATAGTAGATATTTCTCCATTTATCATTTTTTCGATAATAGGGAGGTAACCGAGATGGAAAGGTATTCATATTCAGCTGGTCATATGATCTCAGTCACCATGCAGCCACCATGAGACGATCCGCTCCATGTAAAAAACCTGCTTTTATTAAGCTGCTGATTTGACTGTGCCTACTGAGCCTGTCTCACATGAGTGCACGCATCATATTTTAAGAAGTCCTTTATTTATTTTCTTTTATGTTTAGTTCTTGGGTGCATCTGCATAATTATGCTGGTTTAAGGTCGTGTCTATCAGACCACGATCAGACAGGTTTCTTAGGGATTCACATTGGACTCTTCAAAAACAGCTAGTCAGAGCATAACGGAATGGACTAAACCAATAAATATAGATAAACTCATTAGTTAGCCATCTTGACCTTTCCCCAATAAAGATCATCTGTCTTTCTATCTGTTTGTCTATCTGTCATCTACACACACAAAGTTAACTAACTTAACCAGTCGCTTTATTATGTCTGGTAAAGGGAAATATAACACAGTGTGTGTGTATGTGACTGATCACTGATAGAACAGAAGTTTCTGAGTTCGCAAGTGTGTACATGTTTGTGTGCATCTGTTTGTGGGTTGGTGGATGTGTGTGTGTGTGTGTGTGTGTGTGTGTGTGTGTGTGTGTGTGTGTGTGTGTGTGTGTGTGTCAGTGGGTTGTAGATGCTGAGTGTCTGTGTGTGTGGATGTGTTCAGGTATGTTCAGTGAGGGAATGTTGGGTTACGGCTTGTAGAAGCTTGTTTTATCAGTGTTGAATCTAAAGCCCAGCAGATGCTTTTCTGTCTGTCTGCCTGCGTTTGTGTGTGTGCCGGTCTGTTGGGTTCTGTGTTTGGACTTTTTTGTATGTTTGTCCAGCTGTTTCTCCTCTCTCTTTCTGTCTGACTGTCGTACACCTCCTTTTACAGAACGGTGGATCCTCCTCCCTAAATCCTCTCTATCCTCTGAACAACTTTTAAATTGTTTTTAGAAGTTGATTAAATGTAAGATGTCCCCAAAGGGAGGTTTTCTGTACATTTGGGGGGGAAAAAAATATTTTGTTATAAATAATATACATTTTGTGTATTATTAAAATTAATTTATTTATAAATGCATTAACAATACTCTACCAAGTTTGCAGTCAGTAATATTTCTTTATATTTTTGGAAGAAGTCTTGTTGCATTTATTTGATTAAAAACAGTATTGTGAAATATTATTACAACTTATTATTACTATTTGAATATATTTTCAAATGTATTTATTCATGTGATGGCAAAGCCAATCATTATTTTAGTCTTCAGTGTCACATGATCCTTCAGAAGTCATTCTAATTTGCTGATTTGCTGCTCAAGTAACATTTCTTATAATCATCAATGTTAAAATCAGCTTAGTATTTTTGTGGAAACAAGTGATACATTTATTTCAGGATTCTTTGATGTATAGATAGTTTAAAGAAGAGCATTTATTTTAAATAGAAATTACACATCTTTACTTTTAATTTCTTTAAAAAAAATCTAACTGGCTTCAAACTTTTGAATGGTATTATAGTTAGTTTTTTATTTAAAAAAAAAAAATCTAAACTTTCTTTTGTGTACATGTTTTGTCTTCATTTTTTTGTGTGCAGTAGTGCTACAGTGTTGTGTACAAATATATAATTCAAGAAACTTCTCTGTGGAGGCATATCATGTCATATTTCACTAGAACTCTTGAATATAATTGCTTAGCGTATGTGCAATAATATATCTCTGTGTTTTCAGTACATCTTGTCTGGCTCAGATGATTTTAACCTTTACATGTGGAGAATCCCCAGTGACCCTGAAGCAGGTAAACACACACTCATGCACAAGGTAACCATGTCTAATGTTGTTATTTATGGATACATTCTCTCTGTGTCACGGCAGGAGGTCCGGGTCGAGTGGTAAACGGAGCATTTATGGTTCTGAAAGGTCATCGGTCCATCGTGAATCAGGTCCGATTTAACCCTCACACGTACATGATCTGCTCTTCAGGTGTGGAGAAGGTCATTAAGGTTAGTTGTTACTTTCATGCAAACATTAAAATAAACAGTATTTAGCATCAGAACAAACTGATGTATTTCTGCAGATTTATTTAAAGGGATAATACATCAAATTCTAGGAGCACATTCTTTCATCATTTACTCACCCTTATTTTGCTCTAAACTTTTATGACTTTTTTTCTTCTAAGAAATGCAAAAAGAAATGTTCATGCTGCTCTTTTCTATACTATAACAGTGAATGGTGATGGGTGGGTGGATTTAAATGACTCTAAAAGTAATTCATATGGATTGTGTATTATGTTCCAAGTTATCTAAAGCAGTGGTTTTCAAACCTGTCCTGGAGGCACCCCAGCCCTGCACATTTTGTATGTCTCTCTTATCAGACACACCCAATTTAGTTCTTGCAGTCTCTACTAACGAGCTGATGAGTTGAATCAGGTGTGATAAATGAGGGAGACACACAAAATATGCAGGGCTGGGGTGCCTCCAGGACAGGTTTGAAAACCACTGATCTAAAGTCATATAACAGCTTTGTGAGGAACAGACCACAATATTAGTTGGTGTTCATTGAAAATCATCTTCTCCACTGTAGCTCTCTAATATCATTTGACACCACTGGTTCTCACTACCATTCACAAGTTTGTGTTCTTTTTAAAGAAAATATTTTTATTCAGTAAGACAAGGATGCATTGATTAAAAATGACAGTAAAGACTCTTACATAGATGCAAAATAATTATATTTCAAAATAAATGCTGTTCTTGTGAACTTTCTATTCATCAAATAATCCTGAGAAAAAAAATCATGGTTTCCACAAAAATATTAGGCAGAACAACTGATTTTCAACATTGATAATAATAAGAATTTCTTGAGCATCAAATCAACATATTAGAATGATTTCTGAAGGATCATGTGACACTGAAGATATGATGCTGAAAATTCAGCTTTGCCATCATAGGAATAAACTACATTTTAAATATATTTTCAAAATAAAACCGTTATTTTAAGTTGTTATAGTATTTCACAAGATTACTGTTTTGATTGATTGTATTTTTTTTAATCAAATAAATCCAGCCTTGACGAGCAAAAGAGACTTTTCAAAAATATTCAAATTAGGTTTGAAAGCTACCTTATCACAAACATCATAAGACATTTTGACTACTTTTGTAATACTTTTATGGTGTACTGTTATTGTATTTGGAGCTCAATAGCACCCGTCCCATTCATTTTCACTGTATGGAAGAGAGAAGTGTAAACATTCTACTTTGCATCTCCTTTGGAAAGAAAGTCATACAGGTTTGGAAAAACATGAAGGTGAATAAATGGATGAAATGTGATTTCTGGGTAAACTATTACTGCCTGACACGAGCAGACCTGCCACACACACACGCACACAGAGGTAAAGATTCTGCGTGTGTTGAAAGATTATCGTGTCTGAACTTGTGTCTCTGCTACGTTTAGTCTTAAATGAATTTCTGCTGTCGCTGGTTCAGCCGCACTTAAAACCCTGAAAGCACCGAATCTAGGCATGATTTTACCCGTCTCACTCTTTACCTGTCTCACTGTCTTTTCTCTGGATTACCTACATCATAAAGCAGAGGGTTCCAGTTTTACAACCGCAGCTTCCTGAAATACATAACGTAACCAGCGGTTACTCTCTGGTTAGCGATGTTATAAACACAAAGACCACAAGGTCTTAATTTTTTGGTGTGTTTTTTTCCAGCTGTCATGTTCTGTGTGAGTTTTTCTTTAGTGTTGTTATGTGCTGTACTATGTGTAAGACTGAGACTGTAGTTTATCTTTTGCTGGTGGTTCTTGTGAAATGTTTGGCAGGCAGTAGATGTTGAGTAACACTTGCAGACTGTGGGCCAGTTCTCACTCACTAAACTTGATTTTGTCAGAGACCATCATGGCTGTTTCTATATAACACGCAAAGAGACAGACATCTGCTGTGTTTGTACAGTCATAGATGTGGCTACAGTGATTTATACATTTGTTTCTTGAACATATTTGGGATGTTAGGATGTTTTACTCATGTATGAGCAGCGAGTAAACAGCACTGCAGCGTAACTGCAAAAGTTGTGCATTCACACTGACAGCACATCAGTTTCTGAAGGATCATGTGACACTGAAGACTGAAGTAATGATGCTGAAAATTTAGCTTTGCATCACAGGAATAAATTACATTTTAAAATATATTCAAAAAGAAAACAGTTATTAAAATTATAATATTTTTTTTTTACAAAAATTGTTTTGTCTATTTTTGGTCAAATAAATGTATTTATAAATAAAAGACAGTTTTTATTTGTATATTTCTATATGCTTTTGTCTTGCTTAATGGCAGTATTCTCTTGCTTTAAAAACCATAATAATTTTTAAGTTCTATAAAAATAAATTTGTGTTGAATAGATATGTTTATACATCTAAAATTAATAATTGTAGGGAAAAAGACACTGCCAACTTAATACAAAGTAAATAAAAACAGTTTAGTACAATAATATAAAATGTAATATTTTTCTTTGACATCACCTTTAAATTTTAGGAAGAAGGTCTCTTGTAAACTTGTTAATATGGGCGAAATGAAAACTCATTCGATCCTCTTTTATTCCCTCTACTTCTCTCTGGCTGTAGGTATGGAGTCCGTATCAACAACCAGATAGTGTTGGAGATCTGGAAGGGCTGGTGGAGGACAAATCTCGCTCTCTCTACACTCATGAGGAATACATAAGCCTGGTCCTCAACAGCGGAAGTGGCCTGTCACATGATTACGTCAGCCAGTCAGTGCAGGAGGACCCGCGAATGATGGCTTTCTTCGACTCGCTTGTACGCCGTGAGATTGAGGGGTGGAGCTCAGACTCGGACAGCGATTTGAGCGAGGGCGCGATTCTGCAGCTGCACGCGAGAGCTCGGCGGTCCACGCGCTCCACACGATCCATGCCGCAATCTCCTGCTAATGTAACCACTGCTCAACACAGCGACTCTGAACACTCCTCTTCATCTTCATTGGCTGGACCAGAAGCGTCTGGGAGTGAGCGGACCGATCAGGACAGGAACGGGTCGCAGAGGAGCCGGGCAAGGCCACGTGCATCTGCGTTTCTGCTGGACCTTGTGAATGAGGACTCCGATTCCAGCGGGTTCTGGTTGGATCCGATGCCCCGTCCCAGATCTCCTAGTCCACGTGAGAACTCTAGCCTTTCTAGCCATGCCTCCTCAGCAGGTGTGGCCTCCAGTTCTAGCTCCTCCCCCAGCTCATCTTCTAGCTCCTCCTCCAGCACAGACGGAGTTGACGAGGAACTGCGGAGGAGCAGGATGCGACAGCGCAACGCAGCCAGGTGGAGGCGCCACATTGGCCTTTCTGGAAGAGAATCTGCCCACAATCACGGTGCAACAGATTTCTCCAACTATCCCAGCATTTCCGTCCATGATCCGTCGTCACCCTCTTCGTCCTCAGGCGACGAAGTTCGACCTTTCAGGAATCGTGGAAAAGCAAAGCATAGCGGACACGTCTCAAGTCCCACGCACTTATCTGACAGACAGTCACAACCGCAGTCTAGATGTAGGCGCCGCATCACTTCCTCTCTCTCGGGTGGTGACGCCCCTGTGGAGAGGGCAAAATCACGAGTGGGCTTTCTCGCAGAGTCCGGGGAGGAACTAGAGCGAGGGAGAACTAGCGGGGAAGAGTTAAGTGCTGTGGAGGAAATAAACGCGACAATCAGCAGTCGCGCCACAGCGGCTGGGGTTAACGGACGTCCACACGCAGATGAGAACCTTGCAGACTCTATTCACCCAGAATGCTCTGGGGTAGACACAGAACTCAGTAAGAACTCTGGTGACTCCAGGACCCAGGGGGAGCCCTCTGGAAGGGAGTCCGCCAGTGTTTCTGGGAAACGGACTTGTTCGGACTCGGGAGACGAGGAGGATTCTCCATTGGAGAAGAGGGCGAAAATGTGGTGATGTCACAGCTCAACTCACTGGCTCAGAGTCAAACTTATTTTGAGTTGTTCATCTTTGGACTCTTTCAATGTCTTTTGGTTTATATTTTCTGAACCAACTCCTTTTATCTGATGTCATGCGTTCTGGGGTCACACCACAGTGATGACACTAAAAAAAGATATTAGTGATATTAATATGTTATTGGAAGAAAAAAAATAACTGCAGTGCTTTTGGTTTCCTAATATTTTAGTTCCACTGAACCTGTAACCTTTATGTTGGGGGGTCCTGGTTTGGTTTTGGGCTGTGAGGGGAAAAAAAGGGATTTGAGAGCATTTCTACAAGAATGCCTGTTGTTAGTCTGTATCAGTGGAACTTGAGTGGGGGGTGGGAGGTGGGGGTGGGGGTGGGGGTGGGGGGGGTGAAAACAGTGTTTCCATGGTAACCTCATTGAACAGCAGCTGTTTGAGTTGTGCATTAAAGTTCTGTTCCAGTGTTTCCATAGAAACCGTCTTGTGATATCTCATCTTCCTCATCGTACACCATTCTAATCATCATCAAACAGGAAGTAGCCTGCTGTAATTTCTGGGTGAGTGTTCGTGGATATTCCGATGTGAGAATGGTCACCATGGTGATGCATCAGTATCTGCTCTCCATCTGTCTAATGGAGCGGCTTGCAGGGCCAAGTGAAAGATTTATGAGAACATAAATGATAATATTATAGGTCAGCGGAGGACTTGTTGTCTTAAACTCTTCCTCTATGATTACATGATTGATAGTACCTTACAAATTTGACTAAACCGGGTATTTTAAACATCTAAAGTCATTGCTAACCACCTCACTACTACGCACATTTAAGCATCAGTGGCTGGTTGCATAAACTAGACTAGTTTTAAAAGTTAATCATCAATTTTTTTTCTTTAAGACTGATCATAACTTTAAGTCAGTTACATAAAAATGCAGATTGGTATTTGATACTGAAAAGTAAGACTGATTCCCCCCAACTAACTGCTAGTTGGTCATATTGTTAAGACACAGTCTTTACATAATGGCTATGTTTATGCAACTGGCCCCTGGTTTGGCTAAAAGTCAGCATTTATTTTTTGCAATCAGCTTAATTCACCTCAGAAGTGGTTATTCTGTACTATATATAAATTATGCAAACTATGTGACCGTTACAATAACAGTATCATGACCACAGTAAGAAAATATGTGCAAATTCTAGCATATTTATTTTCATGTCTTTTAAAGAGCAGCCCTCAGTAAATAATACCATTCAAGCGTCTGGGGTCAGTACAATTTTACATGGTTACCAAAAATTATATTTCAAATAAATGCAGTTCTTTTGATCTTTCTATCAAAGAATCCTGGAAAAATGTATCTTTTTTTTTTTTTTTTTTTTTTTTTATATAAATATCGATCAATACAACCAGTTTTTAACATCGATAATGATCGATAAAGGACTGTTTGTTGAGCAGAAAATCGGCAATCGGATTTCTGAAGGATCATGTGACACTGAAGACTGGAGTAATGATGCATCACAGGAATAAATTACATTTTAAAATGTATTAAAATAGAAAAAATTTTTCAAATTGTAAAAAATATTTCACAATATTACTAGTTTTACTGTCAAACAAATGCTTGGTGAACATAAGAGACTTCTTTCAAAGACAAAAAAAAAAACAAAGACCACCCAACATTTTAAAAGATATAGGCCTATATGTAACGTATTTGTATATGATCCCATTATTCTCATCCCCTAATCTTTGACTCAAGTGTTGTCTATTTTATGACATTGCAGACCATTAAAAATGAACTAAATGTGTCAAATGAAGTGAACTCTCACAGATCTCCCCTGATTGTTTCACAAAGAGCAGAGAACACTTTGTTGGAGCCCTGTGAATCTAAATGCAGTTATTGAGTTTGACACAAAACAACTGCAGAACAGCTCCTGCGGCAGATGATGAACAGATTCAACTCATGGCATCTAGAGAATTCACAGAATCACTGTAGCATTTGTTTAATGCAAGCCTGTGGATGAGAAACAGGTCGCCCTTTAGGAAATGAACTACAGCTTTTCCACTCCCCACAATGGCCACACGCACACAGGCGGACATGGTCTTGCTCCGATGAGCAGTTCGAGGCAGCCATAAATGGAATCGTCTCTCTGTTGTTGAACACGATAAGGAAACTCCACCCGGCGGTAAGAGCTATACTTGACAGTTATTTGGCTGAGGTCATTCATGAGTACGGTTACTGAGAAACACCCTCAGTCTCCTGTAGAAGTGTGAATTGTCCTCACATCATTACCCCTGTTTTGAGGTGAATCATCTTTAGAAATGTGTTCTAGTGCTCCAAACACTGGTTTTACTCACCTGTGGAATCAAGGTTTTTATTCAGAATACAACATAGATGACATATCAAATGTTTAAACTGAGAAAATGTATCATTTTAAGGGAAAAATAAGTTGATTTTAAATTTCATGGCATCAACACATCTCAAAAAAGTTGGGACAAGGCCATGTTTACCACTGTGTGGCATCCCCTCTTCTTTTTATAACAGTCTGCAAACGTCTGGGGACTGAGGAGACAAGTTGCTCAAGTTTAGGAATAGGAATGTTGTCCCATTCTTGTCTAATACAGGCTTCTAGTTGCTCAACTGTCTTAGGTCTTCTTTGTCGCATCTTCCTCTTTATGATGCGCCAAATGTTTTCTATGGGTGAAAGATCTGGACTGCAGGCTGGTCATTTCAGTACCCGGATCCTTCTTCTACGCAGCCATGATGTTGTAATTGATGCAGTATGTGGTCTGGCATTATCATGTTGGAAAATGCAAGGTCTTCCCTGAAAGAGACAACGTCTGGATGGGAGCATATGTTGTTCTAGAACTTGGATATACCTTTCAGCATTGATGGTGCCTTTCCAGATGTGTAAGCTGCCCATGCCACACGTACTCATGCAACCCCATATCATCAGAGATGCAGGCTTCTGAACTGAGCGCTGATAACAACTTGGGTTGTCCTTGTCCTCTTTAGTCCGGATGACATGGCTTCCCAGTTTTCCAAAAAGAACTTCAAATTTTGATTCGTCTGACCACAGAACAGTTTTCCACATTGCCACAGTCCATTTTAAATGAGCCTTGGCCCAGAGAAAACGCCTGCGCTTCTGGATCATGTTTAGATATGGCTTCTTTTTTGACCTATAGAGTTTTAGCCGGCAACGGCGAATGGCACGGTGGATTGTGTTCACCGACAATGTTTTCTTGAAGTATTCCCGAGCCCATGTTGTGATTTCCATTACAGTAACATTCCTGTATGTGATGCAGTGCCATCTAAGGGCCCGAAGATCACGGGCATCCAGTATGGTTTTCCGGCCTTGACCTGAATCTTTGGATGATATTATGCACTGTAGATGATGATAACTTCAAACTCTTTGCAATTTTTCTCTGAGAAACTCCTTTCTGATATTGCTCCACTATTTTTCACCGCAGCATTGGGGGAATTGGTGATCCTCTGCCCATCTTGACTTCTGAGAGACACTGCCACTCTGAGAGGCTCTTTTTATACCCAATCATGTTGCCAATTGACCTAATAAGTTGCAAATTGGTCCTCCAGCTGTTCCTTATATGTACATTTAACTTTTCCGGCCATATATGTACATTTAACATTTTTTTTGTAGCTCTCATGAAATCCAAAATGAGCCAATATTTGGCATGACATTTCAAAATGTCTCACTTTCAACATTTGATATGTTATCTATATTCTGTTGTGAATAAAATATAAGTTTATGAGATTTGTAAATTATTGCATTCCTTTTTTATTCACAATTTGTACAGTGTCCCAACTTTTTTGGAATCAGGTTTGTACATGTAGTAACTAGTGCTGTCAAATCGATTAATCGCATTCAAAATAAAAGTTTGTTTACATAATATGTGTGTGTAGTGTGTGTAATTATGTATATATAAATACACACTTATTCATGTATATATTTAAGAATTTTGCGTGTATATACTGTGTATAAATTTATAGAATTTATATTATATATAATTTTAAATATTTGATATATAAATATAACAAATTTTTCGTAAATATATACTTACATGTGTGTGTGTATTTATATATACATAATAATTATACACAGTACACACACACATATATTGTGTAAACACGAACTTTTATTTTGGGTGCGGTTAATCAATTTGACACTAGTAGTAACGTGTAACTACATCACCTTAAAATAAAGTGTTACCATTATTTTTTACGTTAATTTTAATTTCATAGGTAAGTAAAAGTGACAAAAAAAACAAACTGCTTCTCTCTTAATGGGGCCCACACATACGGAATTCAATAATTAATTTACAGTGTTAAAACAGAATTCATTATTATTATTATGCATCATCATAATTTATTATTAATAATATTATTATAATTTATTATTGATTTAATTCATTAAAAGAGCTACTGAAGTGAAAATCCTTTTCTGTGTGGGAGGGCTGAGGCGACAGATGGATAAATGATGTTTTTGCTCAGCAGTAAGCATCTGATCGTGTTTAGTTTTAGTTTCTCTATCCTGTAACCTTGTTCATCTCATTCTGTCTGAATCAGCTATAACACACTCTTTTATCAACAGGAAATGAATGATGTGTACCCGCACGCCGCCTTAAAGTCCTTGTGCACATGAGGAGGTTGGTTATTCTTATACTTTTAAATCAAATAGGCCACTCAGAAAACTGAGATAAAATTTCACAGGCTTTGCCTTCATCCGGGCGGCCAGCATCTTATCAGGAACATTGTGACAACAGCTCTAGATACTGTTGAGTTTCACACTCAAGGGGGACAGGGGGTGGTAGTGCCAGCTTGTGCTGGATTATAGCCGGAAAGCTTTCAAACTGCCCCAGAGATCATCCATATGAACAGAATCACCCTCCACAACATGGTCTACCTGTTCATATGTTTCACATGGGGAGACGATGAGAAAAAGTTGTGTGCTAGTGTGAAAATACTTAGAGATGTATAAAAGTTTGAGTTTCTAATGCGTTTAATTGTGTGAGGGAGAGTGAGGGAGTGTCTTTGTGATCCATGTTGAAGCTGTGCATGTAAATTAGACCTTCTGTTGTGAAATATCTTCCAATATGTGTATCTGTCTGGTGGACCACCAGGAACACTGATGGGGGGCCCATCCATTAACATTTTGTCCTAGACCCTTTGAATTTAAGGGCCCAGTGTAGTGGAGTTTGTTTTAGTAATTTAACAGCCGTCTTATCTCTCTCTGGTTGTGAAAAGTGTGACTGGTTTTAGTAAAATTATGCAGTTTATACCCTGACTGTATGCAGTTTTGTTGATGTTGGTGTTGATAATGTCAAGGGTTATGTAGATATTTAGATGGCATATGAATCATTTGAATAATTTCTGAGTAGATAAATATCTGAATGTTGAGCTTGGCACAAAGGTCCAGTGTAAACATTTCTCTGACTAATCCCAAAGCCAATCTTCATGATCTTTATAGAAAGTGGATTCACTCAAGTGCATATGACTGCGAGAAGGCTATATTTTCAAAGTGGCATTTAATGGTAAATGAGGCATCCAGATACTTTTGCCACTTTGTTTTGTGTGTGTGTGTGTGTGTGTGTGTGTCTGTGTGTGTGTGTGTGTGTGTGTGTTGTTGTTGTTATTTTTTAAACCTGTATTTTTGCATGGAAGTGCTAGTCAAGTGCAGTGTCCGTTGGGAGACATTTATGATGAGAGCAGGAGAGCAGCAGCCCATGGCAGACTGTTGATTATTCAAGCTTTACTGAAGCCAAGAGCAGCAGCAGCATCCCTCCCGAATTATATATAGGTATCTATAAACATAAAGAGGACTATTAGGCCTATGGTAAAACACTGATAACCTCGAAAGAAACAGAAATCGTATTGTTTTTCCTCAATGATCTAGGCTACTCCTTTAAACTGCTTCAAGAGAAAGTGTTTCCTGTTTACATAATCATAGGTCAAAAGTTCCCAAGTTTAGTGATCTAGATAGTGCAAAGTGAATCAGCAGCTAGACTGGTGCTGTTTAAAATCGTTTGAGGAGGTTCTAATACAGACATGCAGAATAACTTTCCGGTCATCGTTTTCCTGCGCGAATTTCTCAGTTTATTCATATGCCAAACGAAAGAAAGAAAACTCAACGTGTGAGCGAAATATAACGATGGCGAACACATAAATAAGTTTGTCATAAGGTGAACAAAAGTTTAATTTATGTTGGCGAGAGAGTGTTTTACTGCTTTGATGAAGCAGCAGAGTTGAGAATAAGATCTCACTGTCTGTGCGCTTAACCTGTGACGTCACTTTCCCAAACATTTGCCGCTTGGAAGTTTGTCCATATATGGAAGAGCGATCCAGAGTACAGTGAGTGCATAGTGCGCGAGTGTGCTTCTGACCTACTCATACTTTTAGGGATAAAATTGCTGAAGAATGTTCCTAGAATTACGCAAAATCAGATAAAACTTTCTTTTAGGTCCTCAGATAGATGGATGGATAGACAGATGGATGGAAAATGGTAAAACACTACACTAAACTTAAATCTCTAAGTTGGCTGAACTTGTCATACTGAGTTACCAACACTTAGCCTACGTTTTCTGGTAACCTATACACAAGTTACCTATACAAAGTTTTATCAAATCAAAAAAGATGAGCTAATTTACTTGAGAAGTTTGAGGTAATCACTTTCCATAGGTTTTCTAAGTAAATTCAACTTATTACTTTTTATATCTATGGTAAAACACTAAGAATATGTGAGCCAAAGAGGGGTAGCTTCTGTCCTGGTTATTTCTCTGCAGAGGGGGACTTCTGTTCACCAGGTGGGGGCTTTACCCTACATGGCAGAGGCATTCAGTCCCAAACAACATCCTTCTTTGGAATGTTGGGAGGATGGAGCCAGGAGGTGGACTTTGATCTGATGCCATGCACTGGGGATGTTAACGGTGTGAGGTTTTGCAGCATTGACAAATATGAAATGTGAAGAGTACATACATGTACATGTGTTATTGCATAACTATACAGTACATATATTGTACAGTATGTAACAAAAATACAAAGAATAAAAGTTAAATCACAGCTCAAGCTTTATTTTCATACAATGATGCCACTTAGACAGACAGATGGCTAAACACAACAAACATAACAAATTATATAATAGAATAACTATAATAACAGCAATGTTTATATATACAAAATTTTAGGAGATATGAATATAAAATACATGGATTTACGAAAGGAAACAATGGGCAGTACAGTAAGATGTTCCAGGCTGTGCATCACAGAAATTAACTGTTAACCCTTGTTCAGCCAATGCAGAGCATCAGATACTCATAAGGAGAACATCTGTTTGTGTCAGAGCACGCAATGGCTGTTCAAACATGCCCTGCATAAACAGAACTAATCATTTCAATCCTGTTCCAAAAATAACCACAAGGATTCAAGAGAGGAAATCTCATCGTCTTAAACTTCACAGCTTTTCTTCCCCAAGATGATGAATATGAGGGATATCCTCTGCCAGTCCAGGCAGACTTCTTTATGGAAAAGGTCTAACCCATGTCTAACCACATATAGCCTTGATCTGAAGCAGTGGCAGCATCCATTTTCAGTCTTTTATCTATTCCCATAAATTATAATGGTGTGAAAGTCACATATAGGCTCCAAATTAAGATGGTAGCTGTGTTTTGGAACATGGTTTTTAGCTGGTGCAAGCTGGTCATTATCTGGTGACCAAGATACCATGTTCCAAAAAACAGTTTGAACTGATAGAACAAATTGGTAGACGGTCTGTATGTAGTCCAAGATGGTCCACCAAATGACCTGTTTGGACCAGCTACCATGTTTCAAAACACAGTGACCAGCACAAGATTGATTTTCTAGCATAGATACTAATTATTTGTCAATACGATTGTGGGATTTCTTTGGATGTGGTATCCTCCACCACTTTCCTCCACCCTAAAAGAGGAACATGAGCACTGTTACCTGAGACAAGGTGAGATAAAACAAACCTAGGGTGTGGTCACCTGGAGGGCATTGAGAAAACATTAAAGTATTTTTAATAGCAAGAAATATATTACAATTATTTACGAATCTTTAGATAAATAAACAATCATAAATTCATCCAGCAATTAATTCCCGTGGCACAAACATACCTAAAAGCTTTTCTAATACCTACGCCGATGCAGACAACCTACACCAAATCTATTAACAGACAATGATATTAACCAATCACCACCGAGCCTTTCTAGTGGGCGGGCTTTAAAGGTTTGCGCACTAGCCAATCAGACGCCCTGCGTCTCTTTTTATTTTTTTTCCGTTACTGTGAAGTTTTTGCTGCCGATGCTCGTGCTGGAGGTTCTGCCTACTCGCCACTCTGGATAGCGGCCGTGAAAAAACGGACAGAACGAGAAAGACAAGGAGGCACGGACTTTGGGGAGAGTGAACGGGGCAGGGAAAACGAGGCAGCGACGTTAGTTTCGTGCCCATCGTTTAAGTGCGCACCGGAGTGTTTACTGCAGCGCTCTGTGGGAGAGAGAGAGGGAGAGACCGGAGGACCGGAGAGAGACGGGAACAGCAGTTCAGAATGGATCACCACCACCAACATCATCATCATCAATATGATGGAGGAGAGAACGACTATATGCAGCAGGAAGATGACTGGGATCGGGATATGCTGCTTGACCCCGCCTGGGAGAAACAACAGCGAAAGGTACGCGCTATAATCTCGCCACACCAGCGGTTTAAGGTGGAGAGACTTTCTGCAAACCAGCAGAAAAAAAATAACGTTACCATGTCGAGTTGAGGAGATGTAAGGGCCCCGTCCGGAATCCGAGTCATTGAGTTGTGGGCTGCTGGTGAAATAGGCTTTGCATCGCGACGCATGCATGAATTTGTTTATTTGTGTCTTCCAAATTTGTTTGTCTCTAACAAGCGAGTACAGAACATTAAAAGCATGTATGGCACTCTGTATTCGTAAAGCTTTAGTCTTCATTATAAGAAACTTGAGGAACATCTGTTGCGGGATTGCGCATGTTCCTATTCACCACTGTCTGTCCATTCATTTGAGCGTTATGACGGCCCGCCCCCAGTCAAACGATCCGGACCCTGATCACCGGACACCGTGCGCCCACCTATCCTCTTCATCGCGCGCAACAGATGTCAGCGACAGCAGCCTTTGCTCTGTGGATGCGGCTCATATGATCCGCTGCGCGCGCACAGAGCACGAGCTCACTTTATTTACGGTCAGGACAAGCAGACCCTGTCTGGTGTTTTAACGTGTGACCCATGTAGAGATGAGAATCATTCTGGTTCCGATTCCCATTCTCTAACGATTCATTAATATCTTATCTTAACGTATCTTCTAAAAAAAAGAGCTATTCTTATTGCATTTACTTTCTTCGGCAGTCTGTTGCCAAATGATGAGGCAATTTAAGATTACAGTATAACATATTAAAAAAAAACCTTAATTTAGCAAAAGGTATGTTTCCCTTTTTTAAATGTATTTATATACAACAGATTTTATAATATGGCTTTTAACTACACGCTGTCATATGAACATCTAGTCAGTAACTGCATTGATTAAGTACATCAAAATGCAGGTTTTGATTCACTTCACGTCGATCACGACAGAAGTAATAATTTGCGGTTTAAATTAGTCAGATTAATTTAGGAACATTTTAGTCTTTTTGATTCACTTACATGATTTGTTTATAGGAGTTGTTTGTTCGAGAATCGAACTGCGCCGTGTGTTTTAGATTAATTTATGGAACCGGTTCATAAGAGTCGTTCGTTTGAGTATTAGACTGTACGGATAAGATTCAGTAGCGGTGAGGAACAGTAGTTGTTAGCAGACACTGTCAGAGTATTTTAATACGGTGTTCAGTGTTCATCGGTAGAAGAATGCACGTTAAGAGAGCCGAACGTCATAAAATCGTTTAGTTCCGGTATGTTTAACGGTCCTGATGAAGAACCGGCTCTCGGTTGCCAACTCTAGGCCCATGGCAGCTCCGTTAACGCATTCCGGTAGACCATTAGTCGGGGGAGGGGAGTGTTTATAAAAAATCTCTCTGATGTGATTTTCTGCACAGAAGTCTTAAAACTATTTGAAATATGAGTGAAACATTTGTCGCTCCCACACTCATTTCTTCCCCTTTGGAAAACGGGGAGGAAAAAAGAACGAGTGCTGGAATCTGCTGCGGTTTGGGCTGGGCTTGTCAGGGAGCGAGTCTGCCCAAAAATGGTAATAACAGACCCCGTACACGACTGCTGGAAAACTTTCCCGGGTTACATTTTTTTCCTTCCTCGAAAGCTTGTAGACTTCTGAATGATGTCATCAGCTACCGGCGGGAAAGACTCATGCTCAGGTATGCGGCAGAGTCCTTCACTTCAGCCCCTACAACCATAAACCCATGACAAAACCATGTGTCAACAGTTTACACCAGCCCAGACATGCTGTTCCTACTTAACTGAGTGTTAAGAGATAAATTAAAAAGAAGTTTTACATTAGTAGTCTAGTGCAGGATCATCATTTATAATTTTTAGACACATTAACCGTTGCATATGTCATGGTGTGTATGTGTGTTTGTGTGGTGGATCAGATGGAAATGAGAGACACAACTAGAAAAAGCCCTGAAGTTTTTTTTCCTCAAGCGTCTCATGATATAAGCACTACATTGTGTTAGAGCATCATTTCCAACACACACACATACACACACACACACACACACACACGTCTGCTTCATACTGCCCATTAAACACCCTCTGTGACTTTAATGATGTGTGTATGAGTGTGCGTGTGTGTGTGTGTCAGACAAATTGGTTATTGTTCTGCTTTCTGACAGGGCTGAAAGGTCAGTAGAGAAGTGAAGTAAAGTCTGTTCTGCAAACACACACACACACACACACACACTGCAGGTATAGAGGGCAGCCCTCTTGTAAAAGACATATGGAATAAGTAAAATCTGGAGTGAATTTGCGTTGAGAAAGTGAATGCGTGTGAGAAAACATCTGATTGGCTGCAGTTTATGTTTATGTGTTAAAGTATTTCAGCAAGTTCAGACTGGACCAATAGAATCAGAAACACATTTTCCTGTCTATTAACATCTGTGTAGGTCTGTAAGAGTTTGTCTGCAACTTGAGGGGGAAAATGGCCCTCGGGCTGGACAGGTGTGAGGTGATTCAGTTTAAAACATCAGCAAGATCTTATGAACTCTCTCCTTTTTGCCTGGCCCCATCTGTGAGGTCAGATTTTCATTGTTTTGTTCACGTGTCCCATTCTGTCGCCCATCAGAGAAGGCTTATAGGGTCTTCAGTTACCACAGTTCTTTTTGTATTGCCACAAGACAGAGTTCTGTTAGGTTTCAGTGAATGTTCTGTTTACATTTAAACTACTGTTCAAAAGTTTGGGGTCAGTCGCTCACGGCCCATGTGAACGCTCCACTCATGTACCACTCATGCTTATCGGAAAAACAAAGTCTGCTCAAATAACATGGCAACATGAAATTTCTATGTAGTACACTGTCTGGAATAGCCCCACTGTGCTGTAACATGGTGTGGTATAGCCGTGCTGGGCAACACTGGTAAAATGACGCTCCCCTTTAGTTCACTGATCCGTTCCTCACTACACTCTGCACTGATAATAATAACTTTTTAGGACTTCTAAGATCTAAGATTTGTATAATTGGTCAAAAAATAAATCTGTTAAATCTGATTCTGTTGATATTTAATATTATAAAACGGTTAGTTCCAGTCCTTGATTCTGATTGGTCAATACCTGCGTTTTATTTACGATAAAGCACGGCTATGACCACTTCACCCAACGGTTCTGTGCATCACTGCACAACACCCTTAGCAACCACTCTTAGCAACGTGTTTGTTCTTATTGATATTGTTCTTTGAAGCTTACTGTATTATGTAGAGAGAGAGATAAATTGAGTGAGTGTATTACCTGCATTTAGATATAGCATTTTCCTTCAGGTCAGTCCTATGTTCATAAAAATCAGCTTGAATGTCCGCTGTGATATCTTGTCTTTTTAACAGTTAAGGGGTTTTCCCGTGCCCTGACACTGACAGCGCTAGTCAAAGCATTTGTCAGTTGCGTGTTGCTCCGTGTTCACAACATGTTTCAGTCCTTTCAATATAAAAGTCTTAGCTACTGAGTGACTCACTCATAAAGACAGTCTTTGCCGCCATCTAATGGTGTAATAATGTAACTTCTGTTGCTGTTCACGGTCAGGGACTATTTTTTCCAGCGGAAGGAAGGCTTTTAGTGATTTTACTTCATGAAAGTTGCATTGATACATATTTTTTGGCTTTAATATTTGTATTGTGTGGTAACCGTTTTATAAAAGCGATAAGGTACGCGAGGCTAGTCATGGCTGAAGGGGTTACTCTGCTTTGTGTTGTGCCTAACAACGCCCTTCAGCACGGTACAGCACAGCATCTCGTACCTTATTGCTTACTTAATATATTTTCTGTCCAATTTTAGTGTGTTACTTTCAATAAAAGTGTTGTTATTTTGTTTTATTGGCTTGTTTTTTTTTTAATTCAGTATCATTAAAATGATTGAATTTCATTAAAAAGTCTAATATCAATACAATTATACAAAAAAATCCAGAATTTTCTGTTTTGGCCCAGAATTTTTATTTCGGTGCATCCCTGATTTGCGCCCATGCTCAACAGAAGTTTTTTTTGCCAAAACACTGTATTTTGGTAAAGGTTGAGACTGTGTTCATACATTCAAATGGTAGTTTAACAATTTCTAAATTGCTTGTTAAGTATATAGGGGACCAAAATTTCAGAGACTTAAAATCACCCTAGCAACAAGCCACTACATCCTAGCATTATGTTAGTGAGTTTCCTTTAGAAAATGTGAAAATCAGAATTTTGTACTGAAATGGCAAAATTTGTCTTTGTCATTTGTCTGTGCATTGTCTGGATAGAAGAAGTGGGTTGTTTCCTTACTGTAGTTCAGTCTGCCTTGGGCAGGTTTTAAATGGTTCTGTTTGCAAGTCTTGACTGCTCTGATAAGAAAGATGTAGATCTTCAGAAACAGGAACAGGTTCAGCTCTAGTGAATCTGAATCAGTCACATATTATTGGGTTCTGAGATGTATATCTGACAATCTGCATTGTGCATTTTCTTGGTTGTGTGTCTTTAGGGTGGTAAAGGGTTAATGTAGGCGGGGCAAGCCTCCTCTGGCTTTTTCAGTCTAAAGAATTAAAGTAGGTCTGCTTGTCGCAGTCAATCCTCTGTTTTTCTCTGTCTCTCTCACTCGTTCTCTGTCTCCCCACCCCTATTAGAGGGGGTAAGTTGAGTATCCCAAGGGGATACAGTGACTGTTTTTTAGCTGGTGTGAGGTGAGTTCCCTAAAATCTGTTGCAGATCTCAGATCTAAGAAGTTTTTAATTCTCTGTGGAGATAGTGACATACATGACTAACTATGTTTTTCACATTTTTAATGCAGATTTTTCATGAGCATTCCATGAAACATGGTAAAATGCGAGTACTGCTCTCTTATTGCTAGCTGAAAGCATAATAAAATTAGCCAGAATATCTAATAAACCAACATGCAGGCAGCAGGGTATGTGTAAAACTTTGTGAATGGCAGCTGCTTCAATTACGTGGAGTTCTGCAGGCACAGATGCCATGTAGCCCTGCATATAACACGTGATGTCCTTAGGCATCATTGCATGCCTGATTTTGTCCCTACCACTTAATGAAAGCTGGCATTTTCAATTCTTGAGCAGAAGCTTTAACTTAGCCAGTGTTGTACCGAGTGACGTTACAGCATTAGAAATTATTTTTAATGCTCTACATTTCAGTGTGGTTGTTATAAGTGATAGAAAGCAATGGCGGCAGTGTCACAGCTCTCTAAGGCCATAACCATGTATTGAACATACTGTTCATTCAAAACAGTAAGCTTATGTTAATTTTTCATGCCTAACCTAATTACTATCCATAAGATAATCCATCACTATTTCATGACATCATAACCAGCACGTCTGTGAACACACACAGCTGTCCCCACCAGAATGACATGCACGAAAACAGTTTCTGCCATTTCCTGTCCTGGAGTTTGATGTCAGGACGTGATGAGGTACTTTATCCCCCGCTGTGCTTCTTCAACCAATGAAAGAGCAGCTTGAATAGATCTACAATAGTGCAGAAAATGATGCCACCTCATTTACTAAGACTGTGTGTGCGTGTGCGTGTGTGTGCGTGTGTGTGTGTTTGTGCGCTCGAGCCAGACGAAGATGCTGTGGGATGCAGTTTATTAGTGTGTGTGTGTGTGTGTATGTATGTGTGTGTTCTTAAATAGTTTATTTTATTGACTGTGTTTGATCCTCCAGTGCCTCTGGAGTTTGCAAAGTCAAATATGTCAAGTCAGACTTTTTATCTTCGTGAAAGTCAAGCTCTTCATGCAAATCATCACGTGTCGCTCCTAACTTGATGTGCTCAAAAGAAGGACGTTGTTCCCTTGGACTATCTGACAGAGTTACCAAGAACCAGGCCTTATTATTCCCCATATATAACCTGTGTAGATAATGAAACATCGCCCAGAGCTGCAACAAGCTGCAATAAGGAGATGTGCACACATAAACTGTGTGTGTGTGTTTTAATTTTAATTAACGTAAAAGCAGTGATCCGAGCGAGTCAGCGCTTAGCTCTAAGTGAAGCTGCTGGCTGTGTTGATAGGATTATTAATGAGCCATTAAACTGTGCATCTGGAAACATGAAAATAAGAGACAGGCTCACCTTAGGAGGGTGTAGTGTGTGGGGGGGATGGCTAATGTGGAATGTGTGTGGAACCGAGACAGTGGGCCGCATGTCTCAGGGGCTGATCAGCACTTCCTGTCTGGAGGAGAAAGCCAGCAGACACCAACAAACAGCCCACTAATAGACAGATAGGGAGAGGGAGAAACAGATGGAAACTAAAGTAGCTTTTTACATTTGTGCATGGGGTTGTGACCAGGGTTTGAAATTAACACCCGCCAACCCACTGTGGCGGGTAACGCTGTCAAATCACTAGCCAATTTGGCGGGTTACTTATTATGTTTACTCGCTTTGCTGGGGAAGTTCTTGTAAGCTAAATCTGCAAGTTCTCCAAATCTGCGTAGATTTAGCGCAAATACTCAACTCGTGAGTCCTCATGATATATTAAATACAGTGTACTTGTGCAGAATCTGCACATATCTGGCTTACTTGAACATTCACGTCACTATGCAACAAATAACGGCATGCTTGTTCATTTGCACTGAAGCAATAGCGAAGATTAAAAAACAATGTGGCGATACTTGAAAAACAGCACTTCCTTATTGATACAGAGGACTCTGAAGATGAGAGCTCTGAGGACACTTGACCATTTGGTTAACAGAAAAGACTTTTTTTCCAACATCCTACAATTTTAGCAGACCCTGACTTATCCTGAGACCACAGGTTTGTTTTGTTCCGCGTGGTTTCTTTCTACTGTATTGATCTGTTCACCTAAAATACATTTTTGGTAAAAAAGGATGAGGATGAAAGAGGAAGGGAGGAGATGGCTGGATGACAGGATTTTGTTTGAATAAGAAATTAATGTATGAAATCCAAATGTAATTATATATATTAAGATGTGACGTAGTTAATCTGGTTTATTTCTTTTTTTTTCTCTTCCTTTTTTTGGCTAGTAGAAGTCCTGAATGGCCGGTAACTTAAAAATTTAGTAGCCAAATTGGCCGATGAGTGAAAAAGTTAATTTCAAACCCTGGTTGTGACGGTACAAAGTTTGTCGGTACTAGGGTGTAACAATATATCGTGTCACAATATATCGCAATACAAAAATGTTACAATATGTATCATGGATAGTGACAATCTGTATTGTGTATAGTTCACCCAAAATGAAAATTACTGTGTGAGAAAAAATTAAAGTTTACAGAGTTTTAGTATCAGTACTACATTAAACTACTGTATATAATGTTAAATATAATGTATAATAATGCAATGGGGGAATATTTGTGGGTCCTGATTATGCCAAATGTCTTATGTTACCAGTAAAAAGTGGCCTACATTATTTAAAATATATCTAGTCAGTGGCAGAGTGTAAGCATGTACGCCTAAAATAATTCTGCATTTTCAGCTCCATAATCATGAATATTCTTATTCTGGTGTCACCATTTTTTTTTTGTTAACCTTTTACTATATGTCTTGGAGTATCGCCAATAATATCGTATCGTGAGTTAAGTATCGTGATATGTATCGAATCGAGACATGAGGGTATCGTTACACCCCTAGTCGGTACCAATACCAGTAAAATTTAGCAGTTCTTCTCAGTACCAATTAAGTTGGTAGAGCAAAAACTGTTGAATTAAATACATGGTCATCATCACTGTCAATCATCGCAGTGTCCGATTCAATCGCGCATTTAAATACGTTTTTTAACCCAGAAACTTTGCAGTGTAAAGCTTTTAGCAGCGTCTCTCAGCGGGTACCAAATATACCTGGTACACGGTACTACTGGTACTGAAGCTTTTTTCCCTTCTTTTTTTATGTACCGGTAAGTTTGACAACCCTATTTGCGCAGGTGTGAGAAGAGTTCAAGTTTAAGCTAAGCCACAGTTTAGGCTAATACTCAGGGTTTGGGGTTTGGGGTTTGTTCAAAGTTGCCTTAGCCAACACCACTAATGAGAAAGGTATAGGAGAGACAGACAGGCATTTCATCTGTTGAATGGGGATGATGTCATTGTCTGTGTGTGTGTGGTCAGCATTTTGTTTAAACAGGTAACAGCTGTTACACCTGTCACACATGCACACCTGACTAGGCGGAGCTAATGAAGAGATGAGGAGAACACAGGCCTTTGTGTCTTGTGAGAAGCTTCATTCCTGATGTCTTTCTCTGGTTCTCACACTGATGCAGTGGGTTAGGGATATACAGATATTAAAGTTCTGGCTGATACTGAAGCTGGTTATATTTATAGGTTATCTGGCATAACATGGAAATAATGATTAAATATTAAATTAGATTACCATTTAAATATTAAGTTTAAAGAATTAAACAGCAATATTATTAAATAATAATAAATATTTCTATACTATTTTGTCTGAATAAATAAAAACCTAAAAACTAAAATCACATTTTTTTATTGTTATGCTACAAGTGAATTTAAACATCATAGCAATATAATGTAAAGTATGAAAAGTGGATGTTCATGTTAAGAGCCGTTAAAAATTACATGTAAAAGTGTTACTAAATTATTGTTGTTTTTTTTTTTGTTTTTTTTTACTTTTTAAGTGGGTGCAAAGGTAATCTAGATGTAAATTTTAAATTTTTGGGTGAACTTTCCCTTTTATATGATGAACTACAACTGTGGTTTCTCTTCTAGGACAGCTCATTTTAATTTGAGGGGTTTGTTAAAGGAAATTGGAAAGATGTCTTAAAGTACAGTTAGCTCTGAGAAAAGATCTAGTATCATTAGTTTGCAGATGCTGCTTGGTTTGCACTGATATTTAAAGATTTGAGTGCTCACAGGAGCCACCATATGCCATGCATGTGAGAGATTTTGCAGGTGGATCTATAAAAACAGAGTTTTCTCTCTATAGCAGTAAATAAACGGGTCATTTGCTTGGCTTACGGGGGAGTTTTGTGTATGTGTCTCATGCTGCCTGATTGTTTGTATGTTTTCTGGCATTCGTAGTTGCTATGGCAACCCCATGACAACGAGCTGAGCTGTGCTGTATTTCACACCAAAGCGAGGAAGAGAAAGAGCAGGAAAAGAAAGAAAGAAAGAAAGAGAAGGTTTGAATAGAGTAAATAGAGGGTTAAAAAAGAACTATAATGAAGAAATATTTGTGGTCTAGGTGTGAGGAAATCTAGCAGCATTCCTGCTGAGTGAGCAGAGATCTGCTGCCTGAGTGACTATATTTACATGCATTTGTATGGGTATACATTTGCATGGCCATGCATATCTTTAAATATGTGCGTGTTTGAATGCCCTTTTTGTTTTGTTCTGTTCAGCAAGGATGCATTAAACCGATCAAAAGTGACAGTAAAGAAAATAATGTTGCAAAAGATTTACTAATAAATGCTGTTCTTTGAACTTTCTATTCATCAAATAATCCTGAATCCTTGATCTTTACAGATAATATTAATAATAATAATAATAGTAATAATAAATGTTTCTTGAGCATCAAATCATCATATTAGAATGATTTCTGAAGGATCATGTTACACTGAAGACTGGAGTAATCATGCTGAAAATTTAGCTTCGCCATCACAGGAATAAATTACTTGTAATGTATTCAAATTGAAAACAGTTATTTTAAATTGTAATAATATTTCACAGTATTACTATTTTTTGCTGCATTTTTGATAGGGGTGTGCATAAAGTCTAATATTCGATCTGTAATAATTATTCGAAAAATAAAAATAATCAAAATTTTGCTATGCTGGCCGTACATGCAGTGAATCCATGATAAATCCTAAGCACACAAACTAAAACTCACAGTTATAACTAGGGCTGGTCCGTATACCATTTTTTGAGCTTCGAAGCTTCAGTTGAAGTAATCAACACCGAATATTCAAAGCTTCGGAGGGAGGGGTCTGAACATATTCTTTTCTCTAATAAAGGCAGGAATCTCGAGAAGCGGCGCGCCTCACCCGGGCAGGGCTTATGCTCCGAGAACGGACACTGCACTAGTGATACAAAACACACAGGTCTGTTACATCCCAGTAACAAGCTCCTATATTTCACAGTAGATTCATTTAGATTGATAATAACGGGTAATAGGCTTGCTGCGAGGTGTTACCGGTGTTCAGGCATAACACCGGTTACATCACTTGCCCACCGCGGCACCGCACCCCACCGTCGTTTTGATTTTTTTTATAGTAATAAAATAATTGAGTTCAGTTAGAGAACAAACACTACAGATAAAAACTGAACGTGTCTGCCCAATACAGCGTAAAAGCCGAATGAGAGTCGCAGCACAGACCAGCAGCAGGAGTCAGATCTCATTCTTTACGAGAGTGAGGAGCTGAATGACAAGATGATCGCAGAAGATTTGGTTTCAAAGCGAAATGTAAAAGCGCCTATTTAAGTGAGTTTGTCATTGTACTGTTTTGTGTTTTTCATTAAGAATAATAGGCTAATGAACCCACCATTCAAGCAACCCGCCCCCCGAATTGGTGCTAATTCTAAACCGAAAGTAAAATGCGCACGGCCGCACTGTCATTCGTTCACGGCCGCACAGTGCACAAGCACTGTAATGTGACGGTGATGGAAAATTTTCTCACCGTCACATCCCTAACGGGTAAAAAGGCTAATACATTTTATTCTATTATTCTATTTTCCACAATATCAAACCAACGCAGCTTAACCCAAAATACAAGCTCAGGCATGCGCTTCTTCCATATAAGCTCATGCAGTTGTGTGCTCTAGACAGAGAATACTCCGTTGCAGGGAACACTTAGGCTAAGAAGAAGCAAATATATTTATTAAGTATAACGAGGTTGGGTTCCTATTCAACTGTCCATCCTATTAAAAACGACTAGGCTATAAGATAATTGTAAAAAAAGAGTATTGTATTTCACGTGTAAACATATTCAAGCGCGAATGAGAACTGTTTTGAGGGGGATGCCAGGTGTGCAAGAAAAAAAATGAATATTCGAAATGAAATGAAAATCGAATACCAACCCACCGAACGAATATTCGAATATTCTGGTCCAGCCCTAGTTATAACTAAATGCATTGGTTGGCACTGTGGAGTGTGTAAATAAGTGTATTTAATTCCAGAATGTCATCTGCCTCTAGGCGCAGTGAAGTTTATAACTTATAAAAGAGTTATATTATAAATATCCTGGCTCTTCAAAGCTTTATAATGGGAGTGAATAGTAACTAAGATTTTGAAGCCCAAAAAAGCACATCCATCCATCCATCATTCATAAAAGTAATCCATACAACTCCAGGGGGTTAATAAAGGCCTTCTGAAGCAAAGCGTTTTTGTAAGAAAAATATCCATATTGTAACTTTATAAACTAGAATCTCTGGCTTCTAGATCAAATAAATGCAGCCATGGTGAGAGCCTTCCCTTACGAAAAAGAAGTATACCTCAAGTTCATTTTATGAAGTATACTTAAGTAATGTTCAAGTATATTTTTAAGTATACTTTGTCGTAAGTAGTGATCGACCGATATTGTTTTTTTTATAACCGATACTGATTATTTGCATGTTTATATGCCCGATAACAGATATATAGAACCGATATTTATTTATTGTTATTTCTGTTTTTGACCATTATAACAACAGCACTGAACTGAACAAACTGTTTTATTTAACACTTTTTTGCAATTTCACTCCCTTCTTACATACAAAACACACATATTCATCAATAAATAGAGTCTGAAAGAGTGCAAAAACCCCCCCCCAAAAAAACAATATATATATATACACAGTGCACTGTCACTAAAGTGTCTTTTTAACATTACTGCTGTTGCATCTTTTTATTTATAAAAACAGCATATTAACAACAGGCAAAATAAATGTACAAAGTCTAATGTTTTCAAATGGAGAACATAAATAAATGACAGGTGAGTCTATCAACTCATAAATATAAGCATAAATATAAGCATTCGTTTTAAACTACAGTTTTAAAAGGTTTATGTGTTGTTTAATAGACTAAAGAGTGAAGAGAATTGAACGCGCTGGAATATTCGCTGGCATGCGCAAACATTGTCAGAAAAATAAACAAAACCGCGAATAAATCATCGCTATTACAGAGTCCCATCTCATCTGGCACGTTATCAGAATTATTAATAATGTTTTTGTCTAGATTATGAAATACCTGCTGATGACAGACCGCTGTTTTCACCTGTGCGTTTACACAGAACATCTCTCGCAGAGATAGGCCTGATAATTCATTTCCACAGAGCCGTAATTACTTAGATGTTTATTATATAAATGCTATATAGTAGACGTTAATATAATTTAAGGAGTTTTAAACGAACGGATCTTGTGGTGGCCATGCTGGAGCATCAACCCGGTGAGTGAACGGCTGAACGCGACTACACGAGATGAGCATAGACAGAGAGAGGGAATTAAATTCAGCGCTTTTATTTACAACATGCTCTCATTCATGGCTGTTTTATTTCATTCATGTAAAGTTAGGTCTTATTGGGACATGACGGATTACGTGAGTTCGTATCTATTTTTAGCGCCAAGTTTAAACTACATAACATAGCCTTATTCATAGCCTAATCTTATTTGTGCATTACTGGCTGTTATGTTAAATAAAGTTATTTTACCTTTGAACACCGTTGTTGACTCATCTCCCCTCAGACGCAGTTCTTTAATGGCGGTCTTGCGCGCAATTCTCTAAACGGCCACAAGATGGCGCCAGTTATCGGTGAATCCGATATTACAAAACCGATACCCGTTTATGTGAAAATGCTCAAATATCAGGAAAAATCTCGGGAAAGCGATATATCGGTCGATCTCTAGTCGTAAGTATACTAATATCAATGTGTACTAGTAGTAAACTTGTAAGTGTACTATTTCAATATCGCTTGGGGGTAAATTGGCCCACTTTTAGTATATAAATGTATACGTTTAAGTGTATTATAAGTGTAACAGTAGTAAACTTTAAGTGCACAACTAGGTTTCTCATTTGTACTGCATCTGTACTACAAGTGAACTTATAAGTATACTAGTAGTTTACTATTTTAATAGTAGTAATTTTTTTTTAGTTTATGAAAGTACGCTTTGAAGTGTACTCTCAGTAAACTACTAGTTTAGTAGTTTATACTGCAAGTATACTTGTAAGTTTTCTTTAAGTGAACATAACATTATAGTTTACTATTTATATATTATTTTTGCACTTTCAGTAGGCCTGTACTACTATGTTCAAATGTAGATATACATTTTATACTTGAAATATACCTTTAACTGTACTTTCTGAACTAATTTTAAAAACATTTTACTATAGCTTTGTGCATCCTTTTTTATCAACACTTGAATGTGGGTAAGTTTCATAAAGGCAACGTTTTAAACAAAAAGTTGAGAAAATCGCATTTTTATCAAAGACTACGCCTTAATCAGATTCAGAATGATGATCAAAACACAGATGGAGTAGATCGAGTCCATCAACACCCCCAAAGCTTCACAGTCGTTTTCTCTTCATGGGTTCGACATTTCATTCAGTAACATCAGGCAGTTTTGATTTACATGCTGTTTAATGTTTGATGATCGCATTATTTTACATTTGCGTGAGCAATCTTCTATCACTTGTTTCAGTTAAATTAAATTATTTAAATTCCTATGTACACTACCAGTGGACTAGCCTACACAAATTCAGATACACAGAATTAGGAACATATCTGTTTTATATCAATATTCCAATCAATATTTTCAAACAATGTAAGTTTCATAAGACTGTATGTAAAACTGTAAAAAAGTATATTTAATTGTCTACTCAATCTTTTGATCGAGATATACTTAAAAGTATAATGAAGTATTCTAATTATACTTGGCTTGTAATTGTGTTTAATCTTTTGATTGAGTACAAGTATAGGCCAAATATACTTAGACTTTTCTGTCAGTATAAGTCAAGTATACTTAAGTGCAATTTTAAGTATATTTCTGAGAAGTACATAAAGTATATTTCTGAGAAGTATATAAAAAGACTATACTTTTTTATTTTTAGTTTAAAAGAAGTATACTAATAGAACACTTATATAAACTTCTTTTTAAGGGTTGGTAAGGGTTAGTTCTTTAACAAACATTAAAAGATCTTTCTTACCCCAAAACTTTTGATTGGTAGTGTGTGTGTGTAGATAATATGTAATGTGTATGTATATAATATTAGTTTTGAAATTTTAGCATTTAATTAGCATGCAAACAGCATCCTGTGCTTTAGCTTCTTAGATGGTTTGCACGGTAAAATTCAATCCGAAAATTCAGAAAAACTTCTCTTAAACATAGACTGTAAAAAAAAGATGGATGACTTGTCTCCACTTACTGCCACTGTAAAAAAAAAATGAAGCCAAAATATCCCAGTAATGGTCGTTGCCGATTATGTCGTTTGGAGCCCGAGTCTGCGTAGTAGTAAACCTGAGGTGGAGCCTCGGTATCAAGGTCCTGCCCACTCTCCCGCTCCCACAGACTCAATCGCAAGCACAGCTGTCAATCATGACGTTACACCCCGTTTTTATAGCATCAAATAACTAACTAAAACCAAACTTATTGGGAAAATGAACACTTTAACATACGTCTGGGTGATGAACTACCAAAAATGGCAGAAAACATCTTTGGGAAAAATAATTTGAAGTGTAATTGGATTTTTTTGTTTGGCGCGCGTCCTATTCGATTACATGGAGAGGGCGGGGTTTAAGATTTATACTGCAGCCAGCCACCAGGGGGTGATCGAAATGCTTTGGCTTCACTTTTCAGGATGTGTGCGGCACACTTGCTCTTGAACAGAAGAGCACGTAAACGCCTCCCTAAGAAAACCAGTCAGCCTAATTACACAGGACTTCCTTAAAAAAACCATTAGTCGACTAGTCACTTGCAGCCCACCAGCTGGTTGATTTTGAAAACGTGTCGTTTTGCTACAGTGTGCTCTTTCACTTTTGTCGCATCACTTACAGAAACCTATGGTAGCTCATCCCATCTTCAGTTGTATTATTAATAAGTTTGTTTGTTATTCATAGTTTTTTTTTGTCTTTCACATTTTGGTTTGCATTACAGTGGCTGTAATATTGTAACGGCAGTCGTGGCTCTTGTGTGTGTCCACCCGTGGGGATCGACTGCATCCCATCATGTAGCAGTCCTGTCTCTCCCCTCATGTCCAGATCTAGAGTTTTCTTCTCACCTCTTAAAGTTAAAGCAATCTCCTGCTTGTACGTGCATAAACTGAAGGGTCTCTGATTCTGTTAAGTGGCATATCAATCGTGTTAGTGTGTGAGTGTGTTTAGCTTCTGTTCTGCTCCACAGCTGTTTCTCATCAGCTCGCTAACATACCGAAGAATCCTGAAGCCACAGATACTCAGCGCTGCCATGACAACCCCTGTAGAGCGCTCATCCTCCCTTACTCTCTCTCTCACTGTCATAATCAGGCATGGTTGTAAATGATTAAAGAATTGCCAAAGTATTCAAGTGCATGTATAGCACAGGTGTATGAAATAAATAAAATTGGTTAAAGGGTTATTAATAGCTTTCTTGTGCTTTCTCAGTCTTTGTATAGCACCTGCCGCTCTGCAAATCTGTCTTCTGTAGGATCCCACCATTAAAAAAGTTTATTTTCAACAATGTCACTGATCCTTTCAGTTTGATCTTAACAATCTTGTGAACCTCTTGAACCTTTTTCTTATTTTATGTGTGAAGGGGATGTTTACGTACTCTGATACTTTTAAAGGGACAGCAGCAAAGCAATGGTAGAGAGTGTGAAAAATTATGAAAAACTGACATTTTTTATGTAAACTTTGACAATAAAAAACAATATTATTAATAAAATTACAGGTGTACCCACCTGTGCTTCCAACTAAGTAAAGTGTGAATAATGTTTTAAGTGACTATTTAGTATTTTCATATTTAATGCTGTTCTTTCTTTGGTTTCCAGTATTTCTGCCAAGTCTTATTTGCGTAATAAAGGCATCTGTTGCATTTCAATTTGCATTGGGTTTTATTTCTCTGCTCAACTTATAATAAACCACTCTTTTTCAGACGTTTACTGCGTGGTGCAATTCTCATCTACGGAAGGCGGGGACGCAGATCGAAAACATTGAGGAGGATTTTAGAGATGGGCTCAAACTCATGCTGCTTCTAGAGGTCATTTCAGGTCAGTGACCTCTCACCACAGTTCCACCTTGAACCTTGTGAAGCTTGTATCTCCTTTGATATTATCAAAGGCCCTGTTTACCCCTGTTGAAAAAACCAGCATATGCTAGGTTAGGTATGTTTTGAAGCATGGCAGCTGGTTTGAGCTGGTTTAAGCTGGTCCTGAGCTGGAGCTAGTTTCTTAGGACCAGCTTAAACCAGCTCAAACCAGCTTCCATGCTTCAAAACATACCTAACCAGCATATGCTGGTTTTTTCAACAGGGACACCTGGTATTAATATGTGTTTTGGTCGATCGGATCACAAGTAGACGAGGGAGACACATTCCCGTTTACACCTGGTGTTTTAATCCGTCTCTTTCGTCCACTTTCAACCACTTCTGTCCTGATTTCTTCAAGGGGAAGGTCTATGGGCGAGTAAATGTATGGGCTTTTTCATATCTTTCGATCTAATGGACAAAATAAGGTCGCGCAATTTACACATGAACACACCAGGAGATGATGGAAAAACAAATGGAGAGCAGCAGCTTTCGTTTTTGCTCTGACAGCCGCAAGGCCGCTTCGAACGCTGTGAGTGCATGTTAGAAATCAGGAATGGTGCGAGAACATTGTACTTCGTACATTTTTCGTCTTCAAACCAAACTTGGATCTGGGTAGTGCACTTCCCATAATGCTTCCCATAAACCACGTTTACACCTGTATTTAGCGTCATCCACTTGTGATCCGATTGACGAAAATGCATCCTAATTCCAGGTCTTAACAGTACCAAGATCCAGGTTGAAGAAAAGGGGTGACCGGGCTTTTGCCATAGCCGGCCGTAAATTGTGGAACAGCCTACTGCTTTCTCTTTGAGAAGGCTTGTAATCTTTGAGTCAGATGGGGTTTAAGCTTCAATTATGTGTTTATGTTGTGTTATGCTGTCATACTGTTGTACATATTCTAACTTTTTAATTGATTTTGTTAAAGCACAATGGCCAACTACTTTTGTTTTATTGTGCTTTATAAATAAATTGAGATTGAGATTATGAAAATTAGTTACAGAGAGTTGCCTGTATAATTTATAGCATCAACTGAGAGAGAATTTCTCTCTATTCTTATGAATTTGCAATGTGATAAAATGTGATAAAATACATTTAAAATAGAATTTGCATACTACAAACTAGTTGATAACTTTCAGGAATAAGTATGAAATAAAAGTAATTGTGTACCTGTTTTAGTCACCCAAGGACAGTGTGATGTTGTGTGAGATGAAATATTATGATATTATAAACTGTCTTTCTCTGTAGGAGAACGCTTGGCCAAACCAGAGAGAGGAAAAATGAGAGTCCATAAGATCTCCAATGTGAATAAAGCTCTGAACTTCATCACCAGCAAAGGAGTCAAACTGGTTTCAATTGGAGCAGAGGGTAGGTCCCCCCCCACCCCCCCCACCCCCCCCACCCCAGCAGTGACCTATATCCTGCAGGCTCCCAGGGTCATGGGTTCAGTGTTCCAGCATGTGGGATCAGTGGCTATCAGACAATCTGCCTGTATGTGATATGTGCATGTATCCCATGTCCCATGCCAAGTCTTACAGTCTTACACCCTTACACCCTTCCAATACAGTTAAATAGGTTAGACATGCAGTTACATAACCAACGTATATTAGACCTGTCTAATCTGTGTATTTTTCCTGTTACCTGCTCTCTCTCTCTTAATCCAGAGCGGCATTCCAGACAGATTAGCCATCTACCAAAGCTTTTGCCTTGGTCACATACTGTGACCAGTTGGTGTGTGTGTGTGTGTGTGTGTGTGTTTGTCTGGTAAAGCTGGGATCCACATACCCACAAGCACATACTGGGATGTGTGTGGAGTGTATTATGAGATTAGCCTAAGAAGATGGAGAGGAAACACATGCATGTTTACCTAGATATTTAAATGGGGACTTCCCATATATAACTATGCATAAAAAAAAAAGAAAAAAAGAATGATAATTTAAATAAAGTTTAGAACAATTTAATTTAATCATATCAAAGAAAACAATCTGGCAAAGCTGTTCTCCTGCACTTTAGACACTAAAACCCTGCTAAACACTCACTAATATCCACAGCCTGCTCACTTTAAGGTCCTAATTATTGAAGGTTGTATAATATTTAAGATATAATAGAATTATTTGGAAAAAGGGTGGAGTTGTGATAGTGGAGGGATGCCAGAGGAATTTTGGAAGGGAAGCAGAGGAAGTGAAGCAGGTAGCCATTTATAATGGCAGTGAATGGCAGCCCAAAATTTGAAGCCCAAAAAATTGATTTTTCCATAAAATCATTTTTGGGGGGAAAACTATCCCTTTAAGCAATTTACCGTATCATTACCGTAATGCAAAATAAATAAATAAATAATCACGTGAACTTAAGTTCAGTTCTGTTTGTGTGTCATTGTTCGGTCTTGTCTATGAATACGTGTGGTGTACTTTCTCCTGCCTTCTTCATTGTGTATCTTTTGAATTATCAAGTAAAGAGACGGTTTGATCTTATTCACCTTCATCGTGTTTTTCTACACCACCAGTGCGTGACATATATACAGTGGGGAGAACAAGTATTTGATACACTGCCGATTTTGCAGGTTTTACTACTTACAAAGCATGTAGAGGTCTGTAATTTTTATCATAGGTACTCTTCAACTGTGAGTGACGGAATCTAAAACAAAAATCCAGAAAATCACATTGTATGATTTTTAAATAATTAATTTGCATTTTATTGCATGACATAAGTATTTGATCACCTACCAACCAGTAAGAATTCCGGCTCTCACAGACCTGTTAGTTTTTCTTTAAGAAGTCCTCCTGTTCTCCACTCATTACCTGTATTAACTGCACCTGTTTGAACTCGTTACCTGTATAAAAGACACCTGTCCACACACTCAATCAAACAGACTCCAACCTCTCCACAATGGCCAAGACCAGAGAGCTGTGTAAGGACATCAGGGATAAAATTGTAGACCTGCACAAGGCTGGGATGGGCTACAGGACAATAGGCAAGCAGCTTGGTGAGAAGGCAACAACTGTTGGCGCAATTATTAGAAAATGGAAGAAGTTCAAGATGACGGTCAATCTCCCTCGGTCTGGGGCACCATGCAAGATCTCACCTCGTGGGGCATCAATGATCATGAGGAAGGTGAGGGATCAGCCCAGAACTACACGGCAGGACCTGGTCAATGACCTGAAGAGAGCTGGGACCACAGTCTCAAAGAAAACCATTAGTAACACACTACGCCGTCATGGATTAAAATCCTGCAGCGCACGCAAGGTCCCCCTGCTCAAGCCAGCGCATGTCCAGGCCCGTCTGAAGTTTGCCAGTGACCATCTGGATGATCCAGAGGAGGAATGGGAGAAGGTCATGTGGTCTGATGAGACATAAATAAAGCTTTTTGGTCTAAACTCCACTCGCCGTGTTTGGAGGAAGAAGAAGGATGAGTACAACCCCAAGAACACCATCCCAACCGTGAAGCATGGAGGTGGAAACATCATTCTTTGGGGATGTTTTTCTGCAAAGGGAACAGGACGACTGCACCGTATTGAGGGGAGGATGGATGGGGCCATGTATCGCGAGATCTTGGCCAACAACCTCCTTCCCTCAGTAAGAGCATTGAAGATGGGTCGTGGCTGGGTCTTCCAGCATGACAACGACCCGAAACACAGAGCCAGGGCAACTAAGGAGTGGCTCCGTAAGAAGCATCTCAAGGTCCTGGAGTGGCCTAGCCAGTCTCCAGACCTCAACCCAATAGAAAATCTTTGGAGGGAGCTGAAAGTCCCAGCAACAGCCCTGAAACCTGAAGGATCTGGAGAAGGTCTGTATGGAGGAGTGGGCCAAAATCCCTGCTGCAGTGTGTGCAAACCTGGTCAAGAACTACAGGAAACGTATGATCGCTGTAATTGCAAGCAAAGGTTTCTGTACCAAATATTAAGTTCTGCTTTTCTGATGTATCAAATACTTATGTCATGCAATAAAATGCAAATTAATTACTTAAAAATCATACAGTGTGATTTTCTGGATTTTTGTTTTAGATTCTGTCACTCACAGTTGAAGAGTACCTATGATAAATATTACAAACCATTTGCCCACTTACAAAGCATGTAGAAGTCTGTAATTGTTATCATAGGTACACTTCAACTGTGAGAGACGGAATCTAAAACAAAAATCCAGAAAATCACATTGTATGATTTTTAAGTAATTAATTTGCATTTCATTGCATGACATAAGTATTTGATACATCAGAAAAGCAGAACTTAATATTTGGTACAGAAACCTTTGTTTGCAATTACAGAGATCATACGTTTCCTGTAGTTCTTGACCAGGTTTGCACACACTGTAGCAGGGATTTTGGCCCACTCCTCCATATAGACCTTCTCCAGATCCTTCAGGTTTCGGGGCTGTCGCTGGGCAATACGGACTTTCAGCTCCCTCCAAAGATTTTCTATTGGGTTCAGGTCTGGAGACTGGCTAGGCCACTCCAGGACCTTGAGATGCTTCTTACGGAGCCACTCCTTAGTTGCCCTGGCTGTGTGTTTTCGGGCCGTTGTCATGCTGGAAGACCCAGCCACGACCTATCTTCAATGCTCTTACTGAGGGAAGGAGGTTGTTGGCCAATATCTCGTGATACATGGCCCCATCCATCCTCCCCTCAATACGGTGCAGTCGTCCTGTCCCCTTTGCAGAAAAGCATCCCCAAAGAATGATGTTTCCACCTCCATGCTTCACGGTTGGGATGGTGTTCTTGGGGTTGTACTCATCCTTCTTCTTCCTCCAAGCACGGCGAGTGGAGTTTAGACCAAAAAGCTCTATTTTTGTCTCATCAGACCACATGACCTTCTCCCATTCCTCCTCTGGATCATCCAGATGGTCATTGGCAAACTTCAGACGGGCCTGGACATGCGCTGGCTTGAGCAGGGGGACCTTGCGTGCGCTGCAGGATTTTAATCCATGAGGGCGTAGTGTGTTACTAATGGTTTTCTTTGAGACTGTGGTCCCAGCTCTCTTCAGGTCATTGACCAGGTCCTGCCGTGTAGTTCTGGGCTGATCCCTCACCTTCCTCATGATCATTGATGCCCCACAAGGTGAGATCTTGCATGGTGCCCCAGACCGAGGGAGATTGACCGCCATCTTGAACTTCTTCCATTTTCTAATAATTGCGCCAACAGTTGTTGCCTTCTCACCAAGCTGCTTGCCTATTGTCCTGTAGCCCATCCCAGCCTTGTGCAGGTCTACAATTTTATCCCTGATGTCCTTACACAGCTCTCTGGTCTTGGCCATTGTGGAGAGGTTGGAGTCTGTTTGATTGAGTGTGTGGACAGGTGTCTTTTATACAGGTAACGAGTTCAAACAGGTGCAGTTAATACAGGTAATGAGTGGAGAACAGGAGGGATTCTTAAAGAAAAACTAACAGGTCTGTGAGAGCCGGAATTCTTACTGGTTGGTAGGTGATCAAATACTTATGTCATGCAATAAAATGCAAATTAATTATTTAAAAATCATACAATGTGATTTTCTGGATTTTTGTTTTAGATTCCGTCTCTCACAGTTGAAGTGTACCTATGATAAAAATTACAGACCTCTACATGCTTTGTAAGTAAGTAGGTAAACCTGCAAAATCGGCAGTGTATCAAATACTTGTTCTCCCCACTGTATATATATATGTATATATGTATGTATATATATATATATATATATATATATATATATATATGTATATATATATACACCAATCAGGCATAACATTCCTAATATTGTGTTGGTTCCCCTTTTGCTGCCAAAACAGCCCTGACCCGTCGAGGCATGGACTCCACTAGACCCCTGAAGGGGTGCTGTGATATCTGACACCAAGATGTTAGCAGCAGATCCTTTAAGTCCTGTAAGCTGCGAGGTGTGGCCTCCATGGCTCGGACTTGTTTGTTCAGCACATCACACAGATGCTCGATTGGATTGAGACCTGGGGAATTTGGAGGCCAAGTCAACACCTCAAACTCATTGTTGTGCTCTTCAAACCATTCCTGAACCATTTTTGCTTTGTGGCAGGGTGCATTAGCCTGCTGAAAAAGGCCACGGCCACCAGGGAATACCATTTCCATGAAAGGGTGTACATGGTCTGCAACAGTGCTTAGGTAGGTGATACGTGTCAAAGTAACATCCACATGGATGGCAGGACCCAAGGTTTCTCAGCAGAACATTGCCCAAAGCATCACACTGCCTCCGCCGGCTTGCCTTCTTCTTCTCATAGTGCATCCTGGTGCCATGTGTTCTCCAGGTAAGCGATGCACACGCACCTGGCCATCCACGTGATATAAAAGAAAACGTGATTCATCAGACCAGGCCACCTTCTTCCATTGCTCCGTGGTCCATTTCTGATGCTCACGTGCCCACTGTTGCTGTTTTCTGCGGTGGACAGGGGTCAGCATGGGCACCCTGACTGGTCAGCGGCTATGTAGCCCCATACGCAACAAACTGCGATGCACTGTGTATTCTGACACCTTTCTATCAGAACCAGCATTAACTTCTTGAGCAATCTGAGCTACAGTAGCTCGTATGTTTGATCAGATCACACGGGCCAGCCTTCACTCCCCACGTGCATCAGTGAGCCTTGACCACCCATGACCCTGTTGCCAGTTCACCACTGTTCCTTCCTTAGACCACTTTTGATAGATACTGACCACTGCAGACCGGAAACACCCCACAAGAGCTGCAGTTTTGGAGATGCTCTGACCCAGTCGTCTAGCCATCACAATTTGTCCCTTGTCAAACTCACTCAAATCCTTAAGCTTGCCCATTTTTCCTGCTTCTAACACATCAACTTTGAGGATAAAATGTTCACTTACTGCCTAATATATCCCACCCACTAACAGGTGCCGTGATGAAGAGATAATCAGTGTTATCAGTGGTCACTTCACCTGTCAGTGGTCATAATGTTATGCCTGATCGGTGTGTGTGTATGTGTGTATATATATATATATATATATAATGAAGAATTATCTGAAATATATCCCCTTTTTTCATTTTCTGATATGGCTTTAGTTTATAAAGTGATCTCATTGTTGAGCTGTTACAGTAAATGTGATGCTGTTGTGCATGTGTTTGTTCTGCTCAGAGATTGTTGATGGAAATGCTAAGATGACTCTAGGGATGATCTGGACCATTATTCTCCGATTCGCCATCCAGGACATCTCAGTGGAGGGTATATATAAATATATCTCACACACACACACACACACACACTTTTAAGTTTATAAGTGGTGCATTAGATCTTGAAGAGAAAAAGACAGTAGGTAGTGCATTTGTGTGTCTTAAATACCATGAGAGTAAACAAAATGACAAATGACTTAATTAGCATAATTAAATATGGTTCTGGTCTTTTGGATTTCTTGAATATTCACTGTTAAATACACATGCAATGTCAGGAATGTGTGAGTCATTTAAATGACAACATTGTATTTCCATTACTGAGATTACGTTTGATACGACTGTGTGTGTGTGTGTGTGTGTGTGTGTGTGTGTGCAGAGACCTCAGCTAAAGAAGGCTTGCTGCTGTGGTGCCAAAGGAAAACAGCTCCCTACAAAAATGTCAACATTCAGAATTTCCACATCAGGTGAGCAGACAGGAAATTAGCATTAAATCTCAACATATTGAATGATAGGAAAAGACAGAGATAATGCAACTGAATCATTTATTACGCTTCTCTGTCTGTGTCTCTCTCCGTCAGTTGGAAGGATGGATTGGGCTTCTGTGCACTCATTCACAGACATCGTCCAGAGCTCATTGATTACGGTAAACTGCGCAAGGTGAGGCATTACGAGAACTACTCTCATTACTCTGATCATATTTAGAGACCAGCAATATAAAAGACAATGACCTATGTTTTGATGTTTGCTTTCACTCAGGATGACCCAATGACTAATCTGAACACCGCCTTTGATGTCGCTGAGAAGTACCTGGACATCCCTAAGATGCTGGATGCAGAAGGTAAGACATGTAGAGGACAGGTTTCTTTCTGTTCCATTTCACTGTGAAACTAGGTTAGACTTCTGTCTAAATATAGAGCTGTAGGAGGCACACAGGTATGTGTGTAGGTTGAATTACACCCCATTACTGCAGGTGTGATTGTGGATGTTTCCTTAACATTTTGCCTGTTCGGAGGGATTTTTAGGATAATTGTCTGTGATGTTTTGTGATGAGATTGTTGCAGTGCGTGCATTGGATTGATATTCACCAAACATTTTGGTTAAGGTTTGTTTTAAACTCCATTCAGCCTGAACCGCTTAACATGCAGTCTGCAATTAAACTTTGTTTTAAACTCAGTCTTAGGTGTGCTGTTTTTAGCTTTTGTGAACGTTATACAGGGTTCCTACGCAGTTTGGAAAAGTATGGAATTTGATTTGAGTAATTTCCAGGTCTGAAAAATTATGGAAAAAGAAAGCAGAGTATGGAAAAATATTTGCAATTCCAGACTATTGCCCCTATTTAGTTTTCTATAATAGAAAACAAAAAAATATACAGACTTTCGTGTGAGCATGAGAAACCATTAAACTTGGCATATAGGACAATGAGCCACCTATTGCACCATCAGTCCATTTCGCTGTGTGGATTCTTGGTTGCTTTAAAGCAGAGTATGCATTAAAGCAGACCTAAGGCCTTGAAATATGATGTACTGCCCTAACGAAAGCCAAATTTTGAACACTTTTTTTTATAGTACCAGTCTTTTTTATAGACCCTTGAACTTGGCAAATTCATGTGCATCCATGCTTCTGTTTTCTTCATAGTAAGATGGCAGTGACACACAAAGGAAAAAAAATTCTGTGCGCATGTGAATAGTTTCTCAAGGGCACGAAAAATTTCTTGTGTGCATGCAAAAGTCTTGTTTTTTTTGTGTTTTTTTTTAGGGGCTCTGTATGTTGTCACTTCAAGAAAATCAATGAAAAAAACCCTGAGAAAATAAAAAATATTTACAGATGACTACTATATACCAAATATAATGCTGAAAATAATGCTGTATGAACTAGGGATGCACCGATATGGACATTTTGGCCGATACCGATAATTCTATATATATATATATATATATACAGTGGGGAGAACAAGTATTTGATACACTGCCGATTTTGCAGGTTTGCCCACTTACAAAGCATGTAGAAGTCTGTAATTTTTATCATAGGTACTCTTCAACTGTGAGTGACGGAATCTAAAACAAAAATCCAGAAAATCACATTGTATGATTTTTAAGTAATTAATTTGCATTTTATTGCATGACATAAGTATTTGATACATCAGAAAAGCAGACCTTAATATTTGGTACAGAAACCTTTGTTTGCAATTACAGAGATCATACGTTTCCTGTAGTTCTTGACCAGGTTTGCACACACTGCAGCAGGGATTTTGGCCCACTCCTCCATACAGACCTTCTCCAGATCCTTCAGGTTTCGGGGCTGTCGCTGGGCAATACGGACTTTTAGCTAACTCCAAAGATTTTCTATTTGGTTCAGGTCTGGAGACTGGCTAGGCCACTCCAGGACCTTGAGATGCTTCTTATGGAGCCACTCCTTAGTTGCCCTGGCTGTGTGTTTCGGCACGTTGTCATGCTGGAAGACCCAGCCACGACCCATCTTCAATGCTCTTACTGAGGGAAGGAGGTTGTTGGCCAAGATCTCGCGATACATGGCCCCATCCATCCTCCCCTCAATACGGTGCAGTCGTCCTGTCCCCTTTGCAGAAAAGCATCCCCAGAGAATGATGTTTCCAACTCCATGCTTCACGGTTGGGATGGTCTTCTTGGGGTTGTACTCATCCTTCTTCTTCCTCCAAACACGGCGAGTGGAGTTTAGACCAAAAAGCTCTATTTTTGTCTCATCAGACCACATGACCTTCTCCCATTCCTCCTCTGGATCATCCAGATGGTCATTGGCAAACTTCAGACGGGCCTGGACATGCGCTGGCTTGAGCAGGGGGACCTTGCGTGCACTGCAGGATTTTAATCCATGACGGCGTAGTGTGTTACTAATGGTTTTCTTTGAGACTGTGGTCCCAGCTCTCTTCAGGTCATTGACCAGGTCCTGCCATGTAGTTCTGGGCTGATCACTCACCTTCCTCATGATCACTCATGCCCCACGAGGTGAGATCTTGCATGGTGCCCCAGACCGAGGGAGATTGACCGTCATCTTGAACTTCTTCCATTTTCTAATAATTGCGCCAACAGTTGTTGCCTTCTCACCAAGCTGCTTGCCTATTGTCCTGTAGCCCATCCCAGCCTTGTGCAGGTCTACAATTTTATCCCTGATGTCCTTACACAGCTCTCTGGTCTTGGCCATTGTGGAGAGGTTGGAGTCTGTTTGATTGAGTGTGTGGACAGGTGTCTTTTATACAGGTAACGAGTTCAAACAGGTGCAGTTAATACAGGTAATGAGTGGAGAACAGGAGGGCTTCTTAAAGAAAAACTAACAGGTCTGTGAGAGCCGGAATTCTTACTGGTTGGTAGGTGATCAAATACTTATGTCATGCAATAAAATGCAAATTAATTATTTAAAAATCATACAATGTGATTTTCTGGATTTTTGTTTTAGATTCCGTCTCTCACAAAAAATTAGAGACCTCTACATGCTTTGTAAGTAGGAAAACCTGCAAAATCGGCAGTGTATCAAATACTTGTTCTCCCCACTCTATATATATATATATTGGCCGATAAATCTGAATCCAAATTTTTTTTATAATTTTTGAGAGCCTGATTACATAAACAAAAGTCTCAACATTAAAAGCCATGTACTAAGCACACAAATATAATGTTTTTATTATAATTTTATGTAGTCTATATGACAGACTTGAGTTACACGTTTTCCTTTTTTGAAGTGATTCCAATCATATTTCAAGCAATTCAAAACCATCATGTTGAACAGTGCGCATCTGAAGAATCTCAGCTGAAGGAAATACATTATTTATTGGCTTTAATATATTGGCCAAATTTTCTTATCAGGCCAATAAGAATAGCATTAAAAATTAACATATATCGGCCGATACCGATATGGTGGCCAATATATAGTGCATCCCTACTATGAACAATTTATTTTAAATATGGTCTGAAAATCTACAGAGAGGTTTGGAAATTTGAGTCTGAAAAGTATGGGATTTTGAAATAGAAAATGTGTAGGAACCCTGGTTATAGTTTTTCAATTTCATAAATTGATAGAATGTTTAGCATGCAAGACCATGCTAAATGTCATTATATGTGCATAATTAATTAAATTGGGTCTTCTTTCTTACATCTAAATGCATACTGAATTTTGTCTTTTCTTTCTTGCAACTATTTCTATTTAAATATAAAGCCACTTGACACTGCAAAGACGGTGTCTTCGTTATGTGTGGATTCTTATTCACATGGATAAAATATAATACACATTTTTACTGGCCCCAACACAAAAAGTCACATTTTTTAAATAATGTTTTGTTATATGTCCCAGAAAAATATTCATACTTATAAGTATTTTACTATGTATTTAATATAATACCCTCTTAATATGTTTATTTATTAGAATATATCATATTTATTGTAATATATAAATAAATGTAAAATTTTCTTTAAAGGGTTAGTTCACCCAAAAATGAAAATTAGCCTATGATTTACTTACCCTCTGATTTACTCACCCTCAAGTCATCCTAGGTGTATATGACATTCTTCTTTCAGACGAATAAAATCAGAGTTATATTAAAAAAGTCCTGGCTAATCCAAGCTTTATAATATATAACGTGCTCCACACGGCTCGGGGGGGTTAATAAAGGCCTTCTGAAGCGAATCGATGCGTTTGTGTAAGAAAAATATCCATATTTAAAATTTTATAAAGTAAATTATCTAGCTTCCGGCCGATCACCTTCCGTATTCAACTTGAAGAATTGCACATTGCACACCAGTTGCGCTTGTCAGACGTAGCGTAAGCATTTTGAACTGCGAGAGGCACTACACTTTTTCTGTAAGTTGAATACGGAAGGCGATGACGGACAGATGCATTTTTATGGACTTCAAAAACAGAGCAACAATCACTGCCATTTATAAAGCTTGGATTAGCCAGGACTTTTTTAATATAACTTAGATTTTATTTGTCTGAAAGAAGAATGTCATATACACCTAGGATGACTTGAGGGTGAGTAAATCATGGGCTAATTTTCATTTTTGGGTGAACTAACCCTTTAAATTCATTATATTTTTATTTGTAATAAAAGCTGGAAAATATGCAGCTATAATGTGTTTCCACAAGCTAGTTAAAGGGTTAGTTCACCCAAAAATGAAAATTCTGTCATGAATTACTTACCCTCATGTCATTCGACATCCGTAAGACCTTTGTTCATCTTCGTAACACAAATTAAGATATTTCTGTTGAAATCCGATGGCTCAGAAAGGCCTCCATTGGCAGCAATGACATTTCCTCTCTCAAGACCCATAAAAGGTACTAAAGACGTCGCTAAAAGTCCATCTCACTATAGTGGTTCTACAATAATTTTATGAAGCGACGAGAATAGTTTTTGTGTGCAAAAAAAATCAAAATAACGACTTTATTCTTGTCTTCCGTGTGGGCCTCTGACGTGAACTCACGAAGCACCATGACGCATGACGTAGAGCCGGCGTTCGGGCATCCAGGAAATGCACACTTTAGCACAATTTTGAGCACTACGCCAAGACCTAAAGCACAATCAATGTAGAATTCAGCTTAGATACGGCGCATCTTCCTCTGCTTGTAAACAAAGTTCCTCGCTTCCGCCGGCTCTACGTCATTTTCTCGCACATGCGTCGTGGTGCTTCGTGAGTTCACGTCAGAGGTCCACACGGAAGACAAGAATAAAGTTGAATAAAGTCGTTATTTAGATTTTTTTTTTTTGCACACAAAAACTATTCTCGTCGCTTCATAAAATTATTGTAGAACCACTGTAGTGAGATGGACTTTTAGCGACGTCTTTAGTACCTTGTATGGGTCTTGAGAGAGGAAATGTCATTGCTGCCAATGGAGGCCTTTCTGAGCCATCGGATTTCAACAGAAATATCTTAATTTGTGTTACGAAGATGAACAAAGGTCTTACGGGTGTCGAACGACATGAGGGTAAGTAATTCATGACAGAATTTTCATTTTTGGGTGAACTAACCCTTTAATGTTGTTTTGGTGATTATAATTAAACCAACACAATTTGCAACAGCATATAACAAAAGAAGTATGTCAAGTGTCTAGAATGGAATATTTCATTTACACAAAAAGCCAGAAACCTAAACTAACCTAAACTTTACCACTACTCATTTTCTGTTGCTCAAAAGCACTAGTATTTCCTTCAGGAAATGCAAATCTTGTTGTTAGGCATTTTGAAAATAGTTTCATTATAGGTTGATTATAATCAGGGCCGGCGGCAAGGAGGGGCACCAAAAAAAAAAAACGAGTTACTGTGAACCCCACAACCCCCCAAATGCGAGCAAATTGGAAAGCAAAAAGTGAGCATGTGCGCGCACCTAACCCATACAAATGCACGCACCTAACCCATCCCCAAGACTCAATGTGATTTTTAGCAGCCCCCCCCTCCCCATTATTATAAATACCCCCCTGATTTATGCGCCCTGGTGCCGGCTCTGATTATGATGATTTCATATCTCCATTCGCATTAATAACTCTTTCTTTACACAGGAAGTCCCCTCGTATGGGCCTCTGAAGTGTGTGACTGTGTGTGATGTGCTCTGATTAATTTTTTCTCTCATTACTTAATATCACCCCCTTCTTCCTCTGCAGATATTGTTGGTACGGCTCGTCCCGATGAGAAGGCCATCATGACCTACGTTTCTAGCTTCTACCATGCCTTCTCTGGGGCGCAGAAGGTATCGCAGGGCACCCCCCTCCCAATGTCATGAACTTCTACACTCACCCAATAAGTCCCTCCCTTCACTCTGTTTCTGCTCACTGGTTTTTGTGATCTCCAGTAGCAGTGATTACTGAATGTCGGGGTTTCCCGTGACCGTGACTACACTCCTAACAGTCTGCCTCTCTCTGACTCTTTGCAGTGCTAAGCTCCGCCCCTCAGGGCTCATGCTCCTCCTACAGTTGCATGAGTCTTTCCACCTGTTGCATGAAGGAAATGAATTCTTATGATGAAGGCATGAGTGTGTCTCCACTTCAGTCTCCTAAACAAATACCCAAACATTCACGGTATTAATGAGACTTCCTGGAGACCTCTTCATGCCTTGTATCATTTCTGTAGGACTGTGCCCCATTTGTCTATGCAGTCTTTTACTCTGTGCTTTTTTCTCTCCCTTGTTCTCCACCTCCTTTTCTCTCTCTGTTCCCGCTCCCTCTTTCCTTGGGCAGATATCGTTAGTACGTTGCGTCCCGATGAAAAGGCCATCATGACGTATGTGTCATGTTACTACCATGCCTTCTCAGGCAAACAGAAGGTGAGCGCAGACCGACATCAGCCAATCAGCTTCCACATCAAAATCCCAGTCAAATCTAGACTGAAAAAGATGTGATATTACATGTTCTTCACTGAACCCGAACTTCCTTGTGAAAAAGAAGTACACTTTAGCATACTTTTAAAAAAAGAGTACTTATTAAGGAAATAATATAATTTAAAAGAAGAATTTGTAACTGGATGTAATATTTTCAGACACTTGATGGATGTGATTTGCAATTAAATGAAAATGTATTATTGTGTAAATTCATATTAAATGCAATTAGTTACTTAAAAGTGCTTTTTGACCTACTTAAGTACATCTTAATATATAATTTCACAATTCTATTGATTGTCTTTGAAATATGGTTAAAGTGTGCTGCTGAATCTACACAACTTTCTATTCTATTGTATGTGTAATTAAGTTACAAATTTTTAAGTTACAAATTTGTTATGATGAAGTTAGAATTTATTGCATTTAAAATGAATTAACTTTAAATATCTAATAACACACAGTAATATGTAAAAGTATTTTACATTTGTGTTAATATGTTAGTCAACACATCAACACATTTTTTACATTTACAAAGTGCACTTTTTAAAAGTGTACTTAAGTGTGTTAAGAAAAACAGTTTAAGTTCACTTATTTTAAGTGGCCTTTTTTATTAATATTACATTATCTGAAAATACAGTTTTTAAAAATATCTTTTAAGATTTGAAGGACGCTACAACTGCTTATTAAATACAATTAAGCACACTTCTTTTTCACAAGGACTATTATGGTGGGGTCCGTCTCTGATGTCACTGACGGGTCAGAACCCGTCTACTCTGAAACTTCATTGTGACTTCTTTCTCATTTCTTGTTTGGCTGTGATATTTCTCTTTCCTTCTTTGGTTTTGTCAGTTCTGGCTGTTTCCCGGGCAACCCTGCTGTAGTATTACATAACACACCTAGCTCTGTTTCTCCACACATCTGTACGCACACACACTCATAGCTCTTGTATAGAGACCATCAAACTTCTTTACATTTTGGAATAGGTGTTGAAATAGATGTCTAGGTAAAATTAGCATCAGGCATCGCTTGGACAGCTGGTTCATTCCTAATCCAACAATCTTTATTGTTCATAATTCATTGTGTCAGTAGAGAGTTGGTCCAGAAAATTCACAGCAGTGAATCTGACTCAAGAATCGGAGTCAGTTCGTATAGATTCATGAATCTGAATCAGCTTAGGCAAACTTATGAGCCTAAAGCCCTGAGCCAGAAGCCACATAAGCAGCATATACTACAAAATAATATGTTTGTACTTTTTAATGCGACACCAAGCCGGCATAAACATATTTACACATGAATCAAGAGAAGCAATGCATCATTTGCTTTTTCTGTCTAACCTTAATTTTTTTTTAATGTAATTTAAGTCAGAATGATTCAGTTCTATTAAATAATAATTTTGGCTTGTATGAAACCAATCAGTTTAGATGTTACCTTTTATGTATGTAACATACATATTTATTGCTAACAACTTACAGCATAATTAACGAAAATATTTAATTAACAAGGGGCAGACTTTATGTATTTTCCCATTTTGTGGACATCTTGAGAGCTTTCTGTTCTGTGCACACAGATCTTATGCTCATGAGTTGAGTCACTTCATACAGATGTACAATTCTAAATCAGTTTAGACAGACTCTAAAATCACAATAAAAGTTCATTCAGAGGCAGCATGTTTCTCACCGACAAGGTGAACATTACTACTTCATTGTGCTGATTCATCACATCCAGCTAGGTTTCCTCAACTCTGTGTGAGCATTTCTGAACTGATGACTAACATCCCTCAATAAATAGTTTCTACATGCTGGGTGTGTGTTCTCTGCACACTCAGATCCTGTCTGCTCTTATAAGGCACGAGTCTGATTGTAAACCCACCAAACAGTTCTGTTTTCTGCAAAACTTCCTTTGACACACCCACATCCACACCCATTCAACATTATTGTGTCATCATTGTCCAGTAACTGTATCAGGATAAAACATGCTCATTTAATTAGAAAAGACACAATTGTATTGTTTTGGTGATAGTCACAGACTCGTTTTCCACAGAAGAAAAAACGGTTACACTTTAGTTTAAGGTGTCATTGTTACAGTGTAATTATATATTTAAGTACTGAGTAATATTAACCCCTTAAACCCGAAGTGTACAACCCTCCCCCCCCCCTCCGCTTTCTCAGGGTGAGGAAATTACTATGTACTGCAATGTGTCAAAAACATCATACAGCTCACATAGTCATGTGTCATATGTCATTTAAAAGGTCTCACGGAGTAGAACACAACAGGCCTAATTGTTTTGGGCTTTGACTAAACTTGAGCGAGTTTTTGTAAATTAATCCCTGCGAGACCCATATGTAAATAATATACTGATGCACCATAAAATGCACGAAAACAGCACAGACGCACATGAGCAGAGTAAAAAAAAAAGTTGCTTAGACTTAGCGTTTTCTCTGGTAACTTTATGAAACATGCTCCGATCGTTAAAAATGGCACATCCTTATTTACAGCAGACTGTCACGATTAAAAAGAGACCATAATCTGTCACTTAGATCTAAATATATCCCTCATAGAGTTATAACACATATAACCCCACAGGCACACATAAGCTAAGCTAAGTAAACAAATGTAGCTTTGAAGTGGCGTGTACGCTTGTAACTTTATGAAACATGCTCCGATCGTTGAAAATAGCACATCAGTACTTACAGTTGATGCTCCTGACTGAAATGAGTCCAAAATCAACTTAATCCATTGCCAATCATAATCCAATCCTTCCGGGTGTCAAAGACTGAACAAAAAGGCTACCTTTGTTCCAAATGCTGTAACTTTTGATTACTTTATGCTATCACTACAAAATTTGATCTAGATGCAGACCACATATAGGGGAACATCACAACATCAAAAAAAAGATTTTTCTGCTTCCCTATTTCCTTCCTGAGTTATTGAATGTCAAATAAGAAAGATTTGTAAAATTATAAAAACATTTTTTAAAAAGTTGTCTTTTATCAGCAGTTTCTCAGCATTAGAATGTCCAAATGTAATAAAATTTTCTAAAAATATAAAAAGTGTGCTAACAAATGATACCTACCTTTTGACTCTCCTTGCTGTAGTTTTGGAGTTATGAGTCTTTACTTTTGTGTATGTCACTCAGACAAAACAACTCTAAAAATGCCTTCAGGGCTTAAGGGGTTAATTAACTACATGTACTTACTATATGGTTAGGGTAGGATTAGGATTTGGTTGAGGGTTAGTTGCATGTAATTATGCATAATTTACTGTTAATACTATAGTAACTACATGTAATATATGTAACAAAGACACTGTAAAATAAAGTGTTACAGAAAAAACAAACAAATCAAAAGTCCAGGTTTGGAGTGATGACAGAATTTTTATATTTTGATGACCAGTTTGGTATTATTTGTACAAAGCAATATCACTTTATTTTTGGATTTTAATCATGACAATATACATTTTAAAACATTTATAAAGCACTTTTTATAATGTTTTATAATGTTTATTTATAATTTTAATAACACATCAATATAAGCCTAGTAACAAAAAGTTAATTCAGTTAATTTTTTTTTTTTTCCATTTTTCATCTGAACAATGGAAACTGAAAGAGTGTATGATATTCATGCTTTTATTGATTTTTAAAAAAAAAAATAAAGCTTTACTTTTGCACTATTCAACAGAAATTGTGAAAGAAATGTGCTATTTTTCACAGCTGATTTTCCAATAAAAAAGCATAACTTTTTATACTCTATACTAATGATCAGCATTATGTGCCAACACAAGTAACATTTCAGATTAGCATTCAAAATTGAGAGTCATTGCATGAACTCTGTCACTGACAACGATAAACTGAGCTTATCATTGTTTTCACCTCTTCCTTTCTGGCTTTTAGAATTGCAACTCACTTCCTTACCCCTGCCCCCTCCAAAAATACACACATTTATAATTAAACACACACAGAAGGGTTATATGATATTGACGTAGCGGTTGATTGCTTTTGGTAATGGTAATAAATTGACTTGAGCACCTCAACACACTTAAACACACAAAACCTTAACAGCGTTGCCATGGCGCTGATGTGGTTTCCACAGAAACAGAAGCAGATTCACTGTCCTTTACCCCCTCAGGCCGAGACAGCAGCCAATCGGATCTGCAAAGTGCTGGCTGTCAATCAGGAGAACGAGCAACTGATGGAAGACTATGAGAAACTAGCCAGTGATGTGAGCACACTCATTCATGTTCTGTCCTCTTCACTCCCATCCTCCTCTTGTCCTGTCTCCTCGCCTCTCCTCTCCTGTCGTCCGGGGACTGTGCTCATTTAGGGCCTGTGAGAAGTTTCAGTAATTTAAACTCAGCTAATATCTAGCACATTTACTCTACAGTGTTCCTATGGTTATGGAAAACAGGGAATTTTAAAATACTGCTTTCCAGGGCAGGCAGTTCCATGAAAATTAATAAAATATTAAAATATCATGGAAATTTCTAAACTGAATATGAATTATTTTATGCTCAGCTCTAAAATATTTAATCAGCGTTAATCTGCAATCTGTTAAAGTGCAATCTCTAAATAAAGTAATAATTCCACAGTAATTATATATAAATAAAAAAAATTAAAATAAGATAAATAAAATAAATAAGTAAAACCCATATCCTGTAATTTGGAATGACTTGAAAAGTCATGGTAATGTATTATTTAAATTATATGGGAACCCTGTGTCTAATTCATAATAAAAAACAATATATACCATATTTAAAACCCAATCTCATCTCTTTTTCTCTCTACCTCCTTTATCTAATTCTGTCTGATCCCAACTTTTCCTAATGTGTTTTATCCTCTTTTTTCCCCCTCTTTCCTCCCATTTTTTTTTCTCTCTCTCTCTCTTGCTCTCTTCAGCTGTTGGAATGGATTCGCAGAACCATCCCGTGGTTGGAGAACCGCGTTCCGGAGAACACCATGCAGGCCATGCAGCAGAAGTTGGAGGATTTCCGGGACTACCGACGACTTCACAAGCCACCTAAAGTTCAGGAGAAATGTCAGCTGGAGATCAACTTCAACACACTGCAGACCAAACTCCGCCTCAGTAACCGGCCTGCGTTCATGCCCTCAGAGGGGAAGATGGTCTCGGTGAGAACTTAGCACATGTATCAACCCAAGTTTTAGAGCATCCAACTCTAATAATTTGCGCTGTAATATTGGTCAGTAATGGATCGTCTGCATGTGTAGGATATCTCCAATGCTTGGGGAGGTCTTGAGGGAGCAGAGAAGGGTTATGAAGAGTGGCTACTGAATGAGATTCGCAGACTGGAGAGACTCGACCATCTTGCAGAGAAATTCCGCCAAAAAGCTGCCATCCATGAATCCTGGACTGACGGTAACAGATATATGAAGAAAACAGACATGCTGCGTCCCAGTCTGCCTACTTATGCTTATAACACAGATAACATTAAATCAGTATTTTTCATCAGGTTAGATATTGATTATTAATAACTCAAACCCCTTACAGGGTGTCTCTACTAACAGTCGGTCTTGTGAACATCATGTTTGTAGTTCTTTTTATTCATGTTTGTAGTTCTGAACCAAATCCACCACTAGCAATGAGTTTTTGGTAATATCAGCCGTTAGAGTCGATTATCCGGGGACTTTTGGCATAGTCTTTTTAACATACTATGCTTTGGGACACACTTATTTAGGATGGATAGTATCCAGTCTGCCTACTTATGCTATGCCCTAAAAGTATGTACTCTTTTTGTGAAGAAAAAGTAGATACTTTTAAATGTGCAGCAGAAGAGTAGGCAAGCTTTGGGCCATATTATCACATCATAAAATTGTCTCATAGTTACATGCATTCTGTCACTGTAAACCGGCCTGTCAATAATCCTGTCAAAGATAACATCTTCATATACACCAAATTTGAATTAATTAAATTTACACTACTCAAACAATTCTTACTACTATATCAGAAAAAAACAAGTAGCACATTGATTTGCCAGTCATGTGTAGGGGTGTAACAATTCACGCGTTTTCTCGATGCATCGATTACAAATCCTGACGACGCATCGATCTTGAAACATCGATTTTTGAAATTGCATGGCCACTACTGCTGAAATAAATCGATTTCATTGCATGGAAATGTCACCTGCATTTTCTATAAGTTAAAATACTGACATTTTAGGGGAAATAGCTCATACAGTTGACATTGTCTAAGCAGTTTTAAGTAAAACCCTGCTTACTCAATGATGCACATTTATTGCATGGACAGAGCAAAAACATAATGCAAGTATCTAAAATGCATACACACAGTTCCGTTGAATGATAAATGACATTTAATTAAATGTCGTTAAACCAAATATACGAAGGAAACTGCTGAAATAATCACAATATTAACAACAACACTGAAATAAGAGGTTTATCTGTCAATCAGATAAACCTCTGCGCTTGAAAGTTGAGTTTGTTACTATAGCAATAGTAGACACCCGGCGCATTTTCTTTCAGAATCATCGTTGGACGGTGGAAAAGTTAATACTGTAGCATTTTTAAAAAAAAAAAAATGAAAATAAGATAAAGAACCACACGTCATGCAGATGTGTTAAAAATGTTCTATATAAATAAATATACTTTTTTTTTTAAGAATAATTTTACTATTCAGTGAAGAAAATTTAGGTTTAGGATTAGTTGTCAAAGTGTGTGATTATTCTAGGGTCATCTTAGAGATGGTCTTATTGGTAGTCTATCCACAGAAACATTGTATGTTTAATGTACCTGGAACACTGTAATAAGGTTAACAGTATACTACACAGTAGTTAACATGAACTAACAATACTTTTTAAATCTTGTGTTATGTAAGCTTTGTTGTGGAAAATTCTAAGTCCCCAATGTCTTCAGTCCAGCATTTGAAGAAAATCTCTCAGAGTCGAAGTTCCAGGTCTCAAAAGATGTTAACTTTATTGTAGAAACAACAAAGTGAGATGCCAGCTGAACATCTGATCATCTCATTCGCAACTCACACTTTTATACAGTTTTAACCAATGATCTCATTTGCTCTTCTCCCTTTCTCTTCTTTGAATCTCCCAAGTACTCCCCAACACTTTCGCCACAGTTACTTCATTAATTGGCTATCTTGTTCTCTTTGTAAGGGTGGCCGACTACCAACTTATCTACATCAAAAACATTTTTTGATTGTCCCACAAAGTGATTTTTTGCCTCATTATTTTTATCAAGAGCAGAACACATTAAAGGCCATGTGAACCAAAAGAGCAACTTACGATCAGTGCAGATGGCAACTGCAAGCAACTTCAAATAGAATCACATTCTTTTCTGTGTGACTTCTCTCAGTCATGTAGGCCATGAGGCCTCAAAACACTTCTAAGCAAATTAATTCTACAATTGTTTTCTATAGGATAAATAAAATACTTCATCAGCTTCTACATATGCCAATTTTATAGGCTATTAAAATAAAGTTATGTAGCATCATTAAGAACTAACATCGAACAAGGCACAAAAGTTTGGTTTTTTGCCCCCACTCTCTGACCCCCTGAAGGTCACAGTCACTGTAATTCACACCCTGGCTAAGACACATTAGTTGAAGCATATAAATAAAACTATAAATTAACTTAAAAAATGCAGAATTGAATTGAATCGAATCACATCGAATTTTATTGTGAATCATCTTGAATCGAATAGTTCTGAATTTGCAAAAATCGTTCTTGAATCGAAACAAAACCTATGAATCGTGAATTGAACCGATTCGCTGTCTACCCAAAGATTCACAGCCCTAGTCGTGTGTCTTTCATGCGAGAACTCTGCTAATGTTTTTTGCATAATATTGCATTTAATAATAAATGGCCAGACGTGTATGTTTGCTATTGTGCTGTTTGTATCTTTATAAAAGTTCACAATGTTATTGCAAATGAAATATAACGTAGAAATATTCATAGTTCTGAACCAAATCCACCACTAGCGATGAGTTTTTGGCAATATCAGCCATTAGAGTCGATCATCCAGGGACTTTTGGCATAGTCTTTTCAACATACTATGCTTTGGGACACACTTATTCTTTATTTTTTTTTTATTCTTTATTTATTAGACATTTTAAATTTTGGGACACACTTATTCTAATCTCACAAAGGCTGAATCCCAAATGGCACACTTCTATGCACTTTCGGTCTTGTGGACTTAGAATGGCTGCCGTGTCCATTAAGTCCACGAGACCTTAGGATGTCCCATTCATCATTTTAGGTTTCAGAGGGGTGCTCGCAAGCGCCCCTTTGCGGCCGTTATGTGCCCTGGATGCACACTTCAGCTGAGCCCGCAAGTTTGCGAGCTACCCAGAGGACTTTACCCAGCAGTCAAAGCGGCATTATGTCACGAAAGTACGGACTCAGAGGAAGAGGGTGGTGGGGTTTAGAGGGTTTAGGGTTCCATTTGGGATACAGCTATACTATTTAGGACGAATAGTATGCAGAGTTCCTCATTCTCTCTACGGTATGGCTGATCTTTGCTGCTCCCTGTAGGTAAGGAGGAGATGTTGCAGGAGAAAGACTTTGAGACGGCAACCCTCTCAGAGATCAAAGCTCTGCTGAAGAAGCACGAGGCGTTTGAGAGTGACCTCGCAGCTCATCAGGACAGAGTGGAACAGATCGCTGCCATCGCACAGGAGCTTAAGTCAGTAAACACACAGAACAACCTGATTCAGACAATGCTGGTTGAAGTAGTTTAATAGCTTCACTCTCACTCCCATTCTCTCTTTTTAGCGAGTTGGAGTACTATGACTCTCCCAGTGTTAACGCTCGCTGCCAGCGGATCTGCGATCAGTGGGATTCACTGGGAGTTTTAACTCAGAAACGCAGCGAGGCCTTGCAGGTAAAAAACTTGAAAAACACCTTGAGTTAATAATTTCTATTCTGACCTGCAGAAAATGGCTTTATTACATCTTTTGTGATATACTGTCTGCCACTGTGTATGTTTTTGTGCTGTAAGCGCACTGCACTCATATGTGTGTTTCTTGGCTCTATCTTTTCCCTCAGAGGACCGAGAAACTGTTGGAAACGATTGATCAGCTTTACCTGGAGTTCGCCAAAAGGGCGGCACCCTTTAACAACTGGATGGAGGGAGCCATGGAGGACCTGCAGGACACTTTTATCGTCCACACTATTGAGGAGATACAGGTATTTCCCATCCATCCATTCATCCAATCTGTCTAATCTGCCTGCCCCAACGTAGATGGAATGGTGCAATTGAGTCATAAAAATGGAATTGACTGTATAATGTGGAATGTCACACAATTTGGCAAAATATGGATGAATTAATCAAAAGTAGGGCTGTACCCTTAATCAAATCACGAGATGGACTAGTGTCTATGACTATAAAAAGGACAGTCTTTAAATATGATGTCCGCATGTCTGTGTGTCTTTGTGCAAATGAGCCGAAAACACACGCAAAACATGAAATGATCTCATCTGTCCATTTGGCAGACCGTAAAGTGTTCTGGTGCATTTCATACGAAAGTTGATGTCAAGTCGAGTCAAATTGAAAAGCTGCAATGTTTCAGAAAGTTATAGCACCTCTCTTGTGTGTGTGTGTGTGTGTGTGTTTGTGTGTGTGTATCAGGGACTCAGCACAGCCCATGAGCAGTTTAAAGCCACACTGCCTGAGGCAGATAAGGAACGACAGGCCATCCTGGGCATCCATAATGAAATTGCTAAAATTGTGCAGACATACCATGTCAACATGGCCGGCACCAACCCCTACACCACCATCAACCCACAGGAGATCAATGCCAAATGGGATAAGGTTTGAGCACAATTATGTTTCAGAAAATACACTTGTGCAGGTAAAACAAAAGGGAATCAGAGTTTTCAGACACATTTATGACACATATATACATATATGCTTACACATATATGAGAGGCTTAATTCACCTCCACACTGCTTTTTCTCAATCTCCCTTTCTCTCTCTCTCCTCTCAGGTGAGGCAGTTAGTACCCCAGAGAGATCAGGCCCTGATCGAAGAACACGCTCGTCAGCAGAATAATGAGAGACTGCGCAGACAGTTTGCTAATCAGGCAAATGTTATTGGGCCCTGGATCCAGACCAAGATGGAGGTGGGACATGAGCTAAATTTACAGAAAATTAATCACATTCTCTTATGGTACTGTCAGAGAACTGTGAAAAGATGTCAAAAATGTCCTTGGTGAGTTGCTTACGTACATGGTCACATGTTGATTTACATACTATACAGTTCAGATGTTTGGGGTTAGGGCGACTTTTTTTTTTTTAAAGGAAAGTAATACTTTTATTCATCGAGGATACATTAAATTGATCAAAAGTGACAGTAAAGACATTTATAATATTACAAAAGATTTCAAATAAATGCTGTTCTTTTGAACTTTCTATTTATCAAAGAATCCTGAAAAAATGTATCATGGTTTCCACAAAAATATGAAGCAGCACAACTGTTTTCAACATTGATAATAATAAGAAATGTTTCTTGAGCAGCACATTAGAATGATTTCTCAAGGATCATGTGACACTGAAGACTGCTGACAATTCAGCTTTACCATAACAGGAATAAATTACATTTTAAAATATATTAAAAAAGAAAACAGTTATTTTAAATAGTTTTTACTTTTTACTGTATTTTTGATCAAATATAAAGAGACTTCTTCAAAAACATTACAAAATCTTACCAGTTACAAGCGTGTAACTGCAGTTATTTAATTGTTAATATAATTACTTAATTGCATGATATGTTTGCATAGGATATAAGTTATTATTTGTCAAATAACTATTTGGAGTAAAGTAGCAAAGTAGACACAGGACTTTCTAGTTTAAAATCCTATGGGATTCTACTCATCCAGTCCCTCAATAATTTAAGTCATACATTTTAAGATACTTTGTATTTTCCCTGAGATTTTCCTGAGATTAACAGTGAGATGAAGTCAATGATGGAAAAGAATGCATCCAATACTGCTAAATTAGTTCTGAAATATCATTTAGGTGGCAGATATTCAGGAAGTACTGTCGTTGTCTTCTTTTTTAAAAACTATTTTAATGTTCTATCTTCAGGAAATTGGCCGAATCTCTATTGAGATGCACGGTACCCTGGAGGATCAGCTGACCCACCTGCGGCAGTATGAAAAGAGCATCGTAAACTACAAACCAAAGATCGACCAGCTAGAGGGAGACCATCAACTAATACAGGAAGCACTTATATTTGACAACAAACACACTAACTACACAATGGAGGTATATACACACAAAAACTCTCAAATGCTCACTTCCAAATCCCCTAGTGCATTTGTATGTTCCTGACATCTCTTTTCTTCCTCTAGCACATCCGTGTAGGTTGGGAGCAGCTCCTCACCACCATCGCTCGCACCATTAATGAGATCGAGAACCAGATTCTGACCCGTGACGCCAAAGGCATCAGCCAGGAACAAATGAATGAGTTCAGAGCCTCGTTCAACCACTTCGACCGAGTCAGTATAACACCGCACAGTCCAACACCACAGTTTAACATCATCAAGACCAGTAGGACGTCTGAGACCGTAACTTGGTCACTTCATCTGAGTTGCTACCGATTTTATTTTGTAATTTTGTAATTTTCTCCTTCGATACTTTGGGTGGTACCTTGCAAATTCAGATTTTAGGAATTTGCTCCCTTTCAGAGCACAAGTTATCATTTGAATTTAATTAATCATGCGCCACATGAAGCTAAATTGGAATGACAGAAAGTAGAATTTACTGAATTGTGATTTAAACAAATTCAGCAGGTGATGGCATTCTGGAAAAGTAATTATTTTGCTTCAAGCCTTTTTTTCTTCCAGACAAGACCAACAAAGTTTATCTTGCCAAAATGATTACCTCAATAAGTGTTGTTTTAACAAGAAAAAAAGTTAAATTGGGCAAGATAAACTTTGTTAGTCTTTAAACAAAAATGGATTTAAAAAAAAAAAAGGATCTTTAAGCCTTACAGATTTGGAAATGTGAATTTCTTTGAATTTCAATTAATTTTAATTCTACTTCATTTAATTCAAATTTCAATTCTACGTCATGTTTGCTACCTTTACTGATATTCATTGCATTTTAATTTTAAAAGACCTCATTTCAATTCTCAGTGGAGCACAAACCTGGTACCTTGCAGTCCCCGTTTTGCTCAAATATGTGACTTATCTGTCATCTCAAGTCAAAATGAAAAAGTCAAAAAAAGTTTTGACTTTAATAGAAATGCATTTGTATAATTGACCTGATTTGCATAGAGTGAAATTAAAGTATATGTCACCCACACATGTCCCAGATTACAGGCTGCCATGCTGAAACCTAACGCTGCACTAAAAACCCACGCAGTGCCACCCAAGACACCTTAACATCGTTTAAACAGCACAACATAGTTAACCGAAGCACAGCAGGCCCAGATTTTGAGCGGCACATATCAGATCTGTCCTCACAGTCACTTCCCCCCACTCACAGCACAGTAATGCACAGTTTGACCTAACGTTTGTGCACTTTTTTTCTTCTTTTGTCTTCTCATTTTTCTCTTCTGCATGGACCCTCTTCAACCCCTCCACATGTCTGCATGACATTCCCTCACCCCTCCCATGTGTGTGCTGCATGTCCACGCTGCTGACCTCTGACCCTGCCCACGGCTCTGACACCCAGGACCACTCGGGCACACTGGGCGCTGAGGAGTTCAAAGCCTGCCTTATCAGTCTGGGCTTCGATATCGGGAACGACGCACAGGTACACACACACCGACACCAGCCAGGGAGTTCTGCCATTAACCACACTCTTTTTGTTTTGTTTTTTTCCTTTCTACTCTTTTCTTTTTTCCTTTTGCTCTCTTGTCTTATTTTTTTCCAATTTTCTCTCAACCCTTCCTCTAAAATGACTTCCTTCACCTATACTCCTCCCATCCTCTTCCGCTCTTCATCTTTCTCTCCACTGTTACCTGGCTCTGTTTGTCCCTCGTGGGTTCCTGTAGAAGAGAACAGGCATGATGGATGCGGAAGACTTCAGAGCCTGCCTCATCTCCATGGGTTATAATATGGTAAAGCAGAGAGTTCAAATCTCCATGGGTTGTGATCAGGTTAAACTGAGAGTTTAGGTCCCCATGGATAATGAACTGGTAAATCATATAATCTGAATGTGTTGTAATATGGATAAATTGATAGTTATATCTGGTAAAACAGATTTTAAATCTAAATGGTATAACCTGGAAAATTATAGATTTATGTTCAGAATGGGGTTTAATATGGTAAAGCAGATTTATGGTAAAATCTCCATGTGTGTTCTCTGCTAAAGCAGAGTTATAATCTGGTTTAGGACGGATTTCCTGAACTCTTGGTTAGTTACATCTATGTGAAAGTTACTTACTGTAGGTATTTCTGGAAAAAGTAGCATGAACTAGTAAAAAGGTCCATGGATTGTAGCATAATTCAATCCCTGTGGAATATAACTCATTATAAGTAGAAGATATAAGTGGTAAAACAGAGATTATAATCTACTACATGGTATAAACCTGGAAAAACTAAGATTTATGATCAACATGGAGTATTCACCTTATTTTTAATGTAAGAGTAGGTGCGGCCATTTGTAACTTGAATGTGTCTATTATGCTGCTTGTTGCAAACTGATATAGGTTATCATATTATTTTAAAGGGGTCATGACATGAGAAATCAAATTTGCATTGATCTTTTGACATCTAAGAGTCCATTTAAACATCCTGCAATTTTCATATCTTAAAACTTCCTCCTCATTATAAACAAAGCATTTATTTAATCAAGCTCCAGAAACGGCTCGTTTTGATATTGGGTGACGTCACACGGGGAAATACATTTGCATATGCCTGCCTCCAGAGCAAGACATCAACAAATAGCTTTACATCATCGCACAATAGGCCCCGCCCACTAGCATCCAGTCGCTTGTAGGGGAATTAAAGTTAGACCCCATAAAGAGACCAGTATAGTCATATTTATAATCAGTTGATGTCATTTTTTACAGGTTCTGATAGGTTAACAGTACAGATCATTCTAGCATCCGAACAGGGTATTCTGTTCTTTACGCAAATGGGGTCATTTGAAGACATTATCTTTGACACACTTTGTTCTATATATGTAAGAAACTTTGGGGTGGGTCACAGGCGAGACATAAGTTCCGGAACGACTCTTCTGGGATGCTGTTGAATTCTCCTGAAGACATGGTCACATGCCTATCATAGTAAGACAATTAGATAAAACAGGCAATATCTTTTCCCTCCAAGACTGAGTTTTTCACTCAAGACTGAGACTTCACTGGAACAGAACATGAAAACCACATCCACACAGGGCACTGATACAAACTTCTATACATGATTCATTGTCATAGTTTAACATGTAGTGACCAGTGGTGCAATAAATCCTAAGAATTTACACATGCTATGCATATGTGTTATTGGATACATGTAATGCGTTATTAAACTTCATGACCTTAGACACGGTTGTATTTACATGTTCCATACAGCTGTCACGAGAAGAGCAGAATAAAATGAATAAGAATAAAGTTCAAGCTGAAAATTCTCTTTCTACAAAATATGACTATAGGTTAATATGACTTCACGCTTAACAGCTGACATTTGGCTATATTAGATGTGAGCATTGCATTGTGTCAAAAGCAAATAAACCCATTATAATCACTTACGCTGTCTACTCTGGAGACAGTATACAGATGCGCGTTCAGTTTCTGACATACTCACACACTTGAGTCTGCCGACAACAGGACAAATGGAAGAGTGAAAGACCGTTTGCTTTGATTTGTCAAGTTTAAACAGCTCGTTTGCATCTCTGTACAGACTTCAGGAGGATCCCAGCGTCAGGAACAAGTGGATGGTTTATTTTAATGGCGTCACGGATCATGTTGAAGGATTAAATGTTTGTTCGGAACATTTTGTTTTGTAATCGAGGCACAGTGTAATGGAGAGTTGGCAAAGAACTTTTGTTGAAAGATGAAGCAGCCCATCATAAAAGTGTCTGTTTACTGACAGGCCTTAAAGAAGCCGTTCCTTAAAAATAAATAATTTCAGACAGAGGTTGAAAATATTTTTTTTGTTGTGAAAAAAACTTTATTAACGTTATAAGTGAGCCTCGAGGAACATATTAAAATAATAATACAAATTCCATGTCATGACCCCTTTAATTTACTATACTCATAAACACATTGGTTTGAAGCACTAATAGTTTTACAGTTTTTGCAGAAAATCGCTTACTTCCACATTGAAAAATAAGGTGGATAATATGGTAATAAACTCCATGAATTATCTGATAAGGCTGAGTTATGTGGTTAAGAGAAGATTTCCTGAACTCTAGGTTAGTTACATCTATGTGGTGCATAGTATTATTTATATAATATTATAGTATTTATTAATATTTTAAATTAGCTTTTATTTGTATATTTTCATTGTAGTATTAATTTTTTGTAATTTTATGTGCTTTTGACATGTGTATATATATATATATATCTTTTTTTTCTACATGGTTTTAATTAATTTTTTCAGTTTTAGTTTTAGCTATTTTATTACTTCAACATACACTTATTTATTTAGAATGTTCTTTTGTTTAAGTTTTTCCATCTAATATTTATAATTTATTTTATTTCAGCTTTTTTTCAATTACCAAAAACGATTTTTTAGTTTTAGTTAAAAATATCAACTCTAATGTGGTTATTATTTGAGAAATTACTCAAGTATTTCTGGAAGAAGTAGCATGAACTGGTCCAGGTAAAGTCCAGGGATTGTAAATGTGTTAAACTAAATTATAATATAATATATGATAATACAAAAAAGGGATCTGCACACTGTTATTCTCCCTTTATTTAGAAAAGATTAAAAGTGGCATGTTGTCAAAAATAAAGGCTTTAATAAAATAAAATCTTTTCTAAATAAATAAAATCTTGCACCTGGCTAAGATGCTTTTGATGTGCGTACCTTGACCCTTTTTTATGTGTAAACTAAATTATAATCCCCATGGAATAGAAATCATAAACAGAAAGTTAACATGGGATATAATCTGGAAAAGCAGAGAATTCTAATTACATTTCTCATTTCATCTAATAATGCATTAATATTTATGATTTAAAATTGGGTAAATTAGACAGTTATAATGTCTTATCTGGTAGAGTTATTAAGAAAGAATTTTCTGTTCTGTAGGGAGAGGCGGAGTTTGCCCGCATCATGAGCATTGTGGATCCTAACAGACTGGGACTGATCACATTCCAGGCCTTCATTGACTTTATGTCTCGCGAGACGGCCGACACGGACACCGCTGATCAGGTCATGGCATCGTTTAAAGTCCTTGCTGGAGACAAGGTACATATACAACGTTCAAAAGACATTTTCCTGTGTTAAAATGTCTAAATGAATAACTAAAATAATAACTCCCATGCAGAACTATATCTTGGCGGATGAGCTGAGGCGTGAGCTCCCCCCTGACCAGGCTGAGTACTGCATCGCCCGCATGACGCCTTACAGCGGCCCTGATGCCATCCCGGGAGCTCTTGACTACATGTCCTTCTCCACCGCCCTCTATGGGGAGAGTGACCTCTGAACCGTGACCCCCGGGTGTGGGGTCAACCTGCCTTCTGATACAAACACACACAAATACGCATATTCATACACACACATAGCTCGCACTCTATGAGAGTAAAAGTGGCTCTTCAGTGCTGATCTAGCACCAACAAGCAGAGCAAGCAGAACTGGTCCCAGATCAGCCAATCAGAGCAGCTTCCATCAGCACCACACAATGATGTTCAGTCATTTTTGTATCCTCCTCTCAGCCCAGGCCTTTCTGTGTGTCATATACGACTTCCTGCTCTTTTTCCAGCTGTGTTCATGAAGTCTGTCTTACCTGTCTTGGGCGTGTCACAAAGACGAAGCTTAATGCTGCCTTCACATGCTTGTCAGAAGATCCTACTTCCCACTGAAGTTGTAATTGAGTATGTCGCATTGAAGGAGAGAAAAGGAAACAGGGCATGAATACTCTTTTCTCTGTGTAAACATAGTATGCAATAAACGGTTACAAATATACACTAGCACGTGGTAGGCAGCATCATGTTATCTTTGTGACCTATGACCCATGTGATACTTAATGACCATGTGTTAAGATTGATACACTTTTTTACTTGCAGTAAATGCTTGTTGCTGAGATTGCTTTTCGATTGTTCTCTTGTGACGGTGAGTCAGATTTCATGAACAGATCTTCCCCTTTCTGCTTCCAAGCGCAACATTGAAAAACTCCCTCCCCCCAGAGGAATGTTTTCTGTATTTTTACTTATAATTTTGTTTGTTTGTTTTTTTTCCTCTTCATAAAGGAATAAAGTTGACATATTTTATTATACAGAACAAAAAAAGGTATTTTTCTTCACCTTATTAAAAAACTTTAAAAAATTATGACAATTTAAATAAAGAAACAACCACAGTTGTGTGTGTGTTTGTGTTTTTTCATTGCTTGTATGAAGGAGAAATGTGTTCTATGAACTTAAGATGATGCGTTGTTTTAACGTAAAACGCAAAGACAACAATTAGGCATATCATTTTCAAAACTCTCATTTTGACAAATTAATTTATTCATTAGCACACTTACTCAACTCAGTAATTAAATTTGCTGTGAAGAGCCCATGATAATGCTTGATGAGCAGTTTTTTTCCTGTGACATTTCTTATTTAAACAGGAATTTGTGGCAGAACATATATATATATATATATGGACCAAATTTCTATACTTTTAGATTATGTACATAATTTGATTAACTTCTTGATAAAGTACATTCATTAAAGAAATTGGTGTGCCCTCTCAGTATGTCAGAACTTCCCTGGCGTTTTGGCAAGGTTCTCTCACAGTTACGTACGTTAATAGAACGTTTGTTCAACGTTATCGGGTCTTTAATAACGTTATCAAAACATTAGCACAAAAATGTAATTTACACATCATTCATGGGACGTTTGTCTGAAACGTGTTAGTTGGACGTTAAGTCTCCGTTATTAACCTTTTTTTTTTTCTCCAAATGGTTCAGAGAACATTAAATTATAATGTTCCCATAATACTTACCTTAATACGTTTTTAAGACATTTAAAAAAGAACTGGACGTTGTGTAAACGTTTAAGAAATAACGTTTTCATAACTTAATAGAAACGTTAGCAAAACGTTTTCAGAACATCTCTTAAAGCTTGGCTGTTGGCGTTGTCACCCTTGTGTTCTTTGACCTGTGACGTACTAACAAAAATCATGAAGATAATTTAGTTTTTAATTTTAAATTAAATTACAATAAATTACATGACTATGAAAAAAATATTTATTTATTTTAACTGCTTCGAATCTGACAGCTCTTGAGATACATGGACTCATACGAAAAGTACATTTTGAGAGAGTACACCAGCATACAGACTGCCTCAAAGCTAACACACATGGAATAAAAGCCACAAACTCTTATTCTGATTTCATGAGGCATGAAGATTCTTGCTTATTTTATTTAGAAATTTTGATTTCCATGACAGCTAAACCTGATAAGGTACTTTCAACTGTAATTGTTCACAGTAAATTATTTTATCTCTTAATCTATGCCCTCGTTTTTAAAGTGGAACCCATTACTCCTTTCTTAGTTTTACACGGACGGAATATGAGGCTTGTACGACACCGCCTCAAGGATTGTGGGTTTACATGGCTGCGCCCTGTAAAGCCATGTTGAATTATATCCTACTGACTTTATTCTGACTAATATGAAACTGTGAAATGACGTACATGAACTAAACATGTGGAATCAATTTCGAAAACTGCGAAATAACAAAACAGTGAAATATGGGATCCCGATGCTGGTGAGCGTTTAAATGTAGCTTCGTGTATGCTGGATGAGCTGTTATTATTAAATTAATTATAGTCTTTATAGTTATGTTTTAAATATTTGTGTGTGACATAAACTTTAGTAATTATTAGACTGAGATCATGGTTTAAATACTAGGCCTAATTTAGCGGTTGATTAATTGACCGTCAAAGCAAAGGTTATATTTGAATGTTTGGTGTGATGCAATTTTTGTGCAATATTAGTAATATTTGATGAAGGGTTTTGTAAGTTTTACTTTGGTTTTTCAGTTAAAGGTTTTATAAGAGTGTACTGTGAGGTTTTTTAAGTAGTAAAATGAAAATGTATGTAAATCAATTCATTAATGTCTAAAAAACAATAAATAAATAAAAATACAGGAATATATTCTCAGATAATTCAGTTCTAGATTTCATATTTTGACAAGTATTGTGGGATTTTTTTCATTGTTAATATTGATATCTCAGTTTTTCAATGTGCAATATTTTTAAATATATTTAACTCTTAACAGTGTTGAACATGATGCAGACTGTAAATAATGATTCAGACTGGTGCTCATATTTCTGCTCATATTTAATGTTTGTATAATATTTTCTGAAGCTTCTGGTTGTGGGAGGGTCGTTTGGATTGAGAGAATTCACTCAGATTAGGTATGATGCGCAGAAGATCAAAAGGAAGGTATGTGAAACTGAACAGACTAAAATATAGCATCTACAAATACAAATACAATCTCTCCATCTACAGGTCAATTACCAAACAGACAGAACTGATTTCTGCTGTTCAATACAACCTCTTAACATGTCGTTATTATTATATTTCTTTCATGTTATCTTGTTGTTTTTTTTGGCATGTTTGTTTTAGCTGGACCCCACACTGGAAGCCCGGGTGAACACTCAAAAACAGTCTGTCATCCTTGAGGAAGAGTATGAGGTATTGAGAGAGATTGTGTACACTAATGTTTTATAGTGCTATAATGTTTTGAAGAGCCATCTGCTGTTTTGTTGCCTGCAGCATGGACGTTATGTTTACTCGGTTGTGAGTTTGTGGTAGCCTAATGGTTAAACATCTGGCTTGTTAAATGCAATGGGTGCAGGTTTGGATCTGACGCAGAGTGACTCCGGAATTGTAAGCACAATTTTGTCATGCAGTTTGTCAAGCAGGACACATGACACTAGGTTGCTCCAGCTATAAGTGTTCTATAAGTTATTTTGGACGGAAAGTGTCTACTCTAGTTAGCTGTTTAGTCCCAACTAAGTGCACTAGATGGCACTTGGTTCATTTAGCATCTCCATTTCAGGCTGTGGGTGGTTGAGGCTGTCCACAGCGCTGCAAAAACACTGTCATTATAATGCAATGGTGATTCTCTCTGACTTTTAAACTTTATTTTTAGCCCCAGAGCCATTATAAGAAGTTACAATGCCATTAAATTTGACCTTCTGCTAGCAGGCAAGAAGTAGAAGAGCGCCCTCAAGTGGAACCATGGAAGTTTAGTTATTATAAGGCACTTTACAGCTCTTCATTAGATGATAAATGTGTCATCCTAAGTATTTTATAATAGATTTTACATTGACCCACCATGAATCATTTAAAACAAACAAACGCTCCGTTTCAGCTGATTTGACTCTTCTTTAGTAACTAAATACAATACCAATCAAAAGTTTTGGGTCATGAAGATTTTATTCAGCAAATATGCATTAAACTGATCAAAACAGTAAAGACATTTATAATGCTACAAAAGATTTGAAATAAATGTTGTTCTTTTGAGCTTTCTATTCATCAAAGAATACTGAAAAAAAAAATCAACATTGTCAATATGAAATGTTTCTTGAGCATATTAGAATGATTTCTGAAGGATCATGTGACACTGAAGACTGGAGTAATGATGCTGAAAATTCAACTTTACTATCAGAGGAATAAATTACATTTTAAAATATATTATAATAGAAAACATTTGTTTTAAAATGTAATAATATTTCACATTAATACTATTTTTACTGTATTTTTGATCAATTAAAAGCAGCCTTGGTGAGCGTAATGGACTTCATAAAATATTTTTATTTGTACTGTAGCATTCAGGCCATTTAATAATTTAGCAACGACTTGATTAGAAGTTTAATGCATTTTCTATGCGTTTATTCTTGGCTTCTGATTGTCATTTAGCATGATTTGTGCTTTGTGCATTTGATTTGTGGCTATGGTAAAAAGTGTAATTTTAATGTAATCCAATCTCTTTTGTTGCTGCAGAAATTGAAAGATATGGACTTGGGTGGATGGAAGAACATTCGAGGCCCTCGTCCCTGGGAGGATTCCAAGGAGAACCAGGAGCAGCAGCGAGCACGACTCAATAAAGGCACATAGAACTTTAAAGTTTAAACTCCCCCTACTGGCCCAAAGATGTAAGACACTTATAAAAACAACATAATAGTGTTATATTATGTCCTGATAATAGTATATATCAGCATAATTGTCCTGATATATATCAGCAGCAGCACTATAATATATATATATATATATATATATATATATATATATATATATATATCTCAGCAGCACTATTATGTTGTTAAATCTAGACCAGAAACTACCAATTTGGATGCTACTGGCATGTCACTTTTTTTTTTTTTTTTTTTTTTTTTTTTTTTTATATATAAATATACTTCCTAATACACTTTTTTGAATGTGTGGCTGGCTATGTTTGTTTATAGTATGTTCTCTGTACAGTGTCTTATTTATGACATCAGGCAAGCTGTAACTAACTATTATGCCATGTGTTACCTTGTCAGTTCACATTCACAGTAATACATAACTCAAGACCCATTAGTGCGTTTGAGTGATAATACCTCCATGTTCATTCAGTGGTGCAAACAGAATCAGTGTTGCCTGTGCACATGCTGGGTGAATGGTGTACAGTCTAATGGCAGTAGGCATGAATTACCTTCTGTATATTAAAACGGTATTTGATTATCGCGATTTGAAAAACTTGCGGTTAAATACTGTCCAGAATTAAGCAAAATTAGCAACAGTCTCACGCATGCGCAGCGTAGGTTTGGTTTGGTGTGAAAACATGATGAAAGTGCTGAGAGAAATTATATGAAAGAATATATAAATGAATGTGCATTCAAAAAATCTCAACACTTCGGATAATAAGGTAGCTGATAAAAACACCTATAATTTATAGGGGTGGGGGAAAATTTGATTCACATATGAATCGTGATTCTGTCTTCACATTTTAATGATGCAAAAGACGCGCGCCTGTTCGCGCCTGTTCACGCCGTGAGAGGGGAATATGAAAGGCTGAGTGGCGGCTGTCTCTCATTGTCCCCCGGGCTTGAGGAAAATAATAACAAGGTGTGTATAATTTAAACTACGTTATTAAATAACTCCTGACCAATCGGCAATAGCTGCTGTTAACATTTCATACTAATTTCCATTATTTTCCCAGTTTCATTTTAATTTGAGTTAAAATAATAATACAATTCAAAGTTTAAAATCAAATATGCATACATTGAATGAAGAATCGAATCGTGAGTCGAAAGCACGTTTGACTCGTCCTTTACGTAAAAATGCTTTTAAAAGCTAAAATGTGAGGTTTATCATTCTATAAAACTTTTTTTCTCTCTCAAAACTTTATTTGAACATGTAGCTAGTACATGTTAGTTTAAAATCCGGTGCCATAGTTTTTAATGTTAATATTTTAAAGTTTATGCAAAAAGTGCATAGTGCTGCTGCTAATTTTATTTGTTTGTTGGTTTTTGACAAAACTTGGTGAAATGATTTCAATGTTGGCCCCGTTTACCACTTGAAGTCAAGTTCAGTTCGGTTCAAGTTGTTCAGAAATGACCCCTTCACCTTTAACATTATGATAATGTTCAAATCCCCTGTAGCTTTAAAATTCTGATAGCTATTTTACAAATTTTATTAAGTTTTCTTTACAAAAATTATTGGAAACACTTTATAATAATTTAACCCATTATAACATTATTTAATATATTAACTGACAATGAGCAATACGTTTCTTACTAACGTTAGTTAATAAAAAATGAAATTGTTCATTGTTAGTCCATGTTAGCGCAGGTCAATTAAATAATATTAACAGATACAACTTTTGTTTTTAGTAATGTATTAGTAAATGTTGAAATTAACATTAACTGAGATTAATACATGCTTTATAAGTATTTTTCATTGTTAGTTCAAGTTAACTTATCTAATGTTAACAAGTGGGACCTTATTGTAAAGTGTTACCTCATTTGTTTTACAAAAAATATTTCTTTGTGAAAAGAAAATGTGTAACAAGCTGGATATTAAACAATTGTAATGTATTATGTAGTTTGTAGTTTAACCCATTTTTAATGATGCTTTCAGTAAGACTAAGTCATTTTTGCAATTTTGACAATCTTAGTCAGCTAAATATTATCTTGGTGGCACAAATCAGAAAACCAAATTTGCAAGGCGTAAAAATGGATGTGCAAGATCAATGAATGCAAGATTTCAGTGGCATTGCAGAACTAGCCTGAAAGGACCAGTGACTGTCGACCACTGTTCTGTCAAATGGCCCAAAAATCTCCCACACTGGCCCAAGCTGTTGAGATGTGTTTGCGATTTATATTATAATTTGTGGCCTTGGACCACAAAACCAGTCATAAGTCATAATAATTTGTGGCAATAGCCAACAATAATACATTGTATGGGTCAAAATGATCGATTTTTCTTTTATGCCAAAAACTATTAGGATATTAAGTAAAGATCATGTTCCTTGAAGATATTTTGTAAATATATCAAAAATGTATTATTATTAATAATATGCATTGCTAAGGACTTCATTTGGACAACTTTAAAGGCGATTTTTTTTTTTTTTTTTTTGCACCCTCAGATTCCAGATTTTCAAATAGTTGTATTTCGGCCAAATATTGTCATATCCTAACAAACCATACATCAATGGAAAGCATTTATTCAGCATTCAGATGTAAAAAAATGACCCTTATGACTGGTTTTGTGGTCCAGGGTCACATTTATGGTAATAATCCTCTTTACCCCAAACTTGTTGCTTCACTGTGTCTTTCTCTGTGTTTGTTGTGCTTCTTATGCCATCATTGTTGTTCTGCACTATGCAACCTGTTTGTCATCATCTGTATGGCATAAACGCATCAGTGAGATGCTACAGAGCATGCTGAAGCTCTAATATCTGGGCAAAATATCACCTCCTGCTGCTTTAATCAATGCCTACACCTATGGTTGTGTGATTTAAAAGGTTTAGTCTTTGGGGATACATTGCGTCCAACTGTGAAGCAGCACACGGTCTTGATTCTGTCCTGGAGTGCACGTGTATTTCCGACAGGATCCGGGCACAGGCTGCCGCTCTCAGGCTAATGTTAACGCCAGCACTGACTCATCTGCGTGATGTGAAGCTTTGTTCCGAGGCACATTTTAACAAGCCCCTGCTGACTTTCCCTCCTTTCCCTCGTCACTCTCCTACTGGAAATTCCAGCACTGTCATATCATGTGCTCCGTCACTTTAATTGCTCAAGTGGGAATGATCCTCAGGGGCCGAAGGGAACATGTCAACAAATCTGACTTCAGGAGTCCAGATATCCTCAGGGGGCATTAAAGCCACTCATGTGTCCAGTCCAAGTCAAAACAGAGTTGACGGGGAAAGGCTCTAGTATGTTTCAAACTTTTGAGATGTTTTGGCTGGTCAGGTGAGGAGCACAAAAACAGTGACTAATTAATTTGTCATGACAAGTGTTGCTGTAGCAAAAAAGTGATTTTATTGCAGTGAATTATTTACAGGACATTAATTTGATGCTGGTTGAAACTTTAATGTCTATATTTATCATTATTTTATATTAGCCTATATCATTAATTAGAATATTGATTTGTGATATTAATTTAGTAATAAAATGTGACCTTTGTTCTTTATTTTGCACTGTAACCAAGTATTTGCAATGATTTTGTCTTTGAATAAGGTACTTGAAGATGTGGTTAGTGCTCTTTCTCTCTTGATTTTTGTATATTATACATTTTATATTAATACTAACATATACACTCACCTAAAGGATTATTAGGAACACCTGTTCAATTTCTCATTAATGCAATTATCTAATCAACCAATCACATGGCAGTTGCTTCAATGCATTTAGGGGTGTGGTCCTGGTCAAGACAATCTCCTGAACTCCAAACTGAATGTCAGAATGGGAAAGAAAGGTGATTTAAGCAATTTTGAGCGTGGCATGGTTGTTGGTGCCAGACGGGCCGGTCTGAGTATTTCACAATCTGCTCAGTTACTGGGATTTTCACGCACAACCATTTCTAGAGTTTACAAAGAATGGTGTGAAAAGGGAAAAACATCCAGTATGCGGCAGTCCTGTGGGCGAAAATGCCTTGTTGATGCTAGAGGTCAGAGGAGAATGGGCCGACTGATTCAAGCTGATAGAAGAGCAACTTTGACTGAAATAACCACTCGTTACAACCGAGGTATGCAGCAAAGCATTTGTGAAGCCACACAAGCACAACCTTGAGGCGGATGGGCTACAACAGCAGAAGACCCCACCGGGTACCACTCATCTCCACTACAAATAGGAAAAAGAGGCTACAATTTGCACGAGCTCACCAAAATTGGACAGTTGAAGACTGGAAAAATGTTGCCTGGTCTGATGAGTCTCGATTTCTGTTGAGACATTCAGATGGTAGAGTCAGAATTTGGCTTAAACAGAATGAGAACATGGATCCATCATGCCTTGTGCAGGCTGGTGGTGGTGGTGGTGTAATGGTGTGGGGGATGTTTTCTTGGCACACTTTAGGCCCCTTAGTGCCAATTGGGCACCGTTTAAATGCCACAGCCTACCTGAGCATTGTTTCTGACCATGTCCATCCCTTTATGACCACCATGTACCCATCCTCTGATGGCTACTTCCAGCAGGATAATGCACCATGTCACAAAGCTCGAATCATTTCAAATTGGTTTCTTGAACATGACAATGAGTTCACTGTACTAAAATGGCCCCCACAGTCACCAGATCTCAACCCAATAGAGCATCTTTGGGATGTGGTGGAACGGGAGCTTCGTGCCCTGGATGTGCATCCCACAAATCTCCATCAACTGCAAGATGCTATCCTATCAATATGGGCCAACATTTCTAAAGAATGCTTTCAGCACCTTGTTGAATCAATGCCACGTAGAATTAAGGCAGTTCTGAAGGCGAAATAATCCTTTAGGTGAGTGTATATACTACACTGTAAAAAGTGATCAGTTGCCTTAACTTAAAAAAAGTGAGGAAACCTGTTGCTTAAAATTAACTAAATAAACTTCATGTGTAATTGAAAAACTTAAGTTATGTGGAATTGTCAAGTTCACTTAACTTATTTTTTCAAATTACACATGGTTTATTACCTAATAATTTTAAGGCAACAGGTTTCCTCACTTTTTTTTTTAAAGTCAACTGATCACTCTTTACAGTGTACCACTATTTGGGGTCTATAAAGTTTTAAATATGGATATTTTTCTTACACAAACGCGCCACTTCGCTTCAGAAGGGAGCCGTGTGGAGCAGTTATATGATGGATAGATGCACTTTTATGGCCTTCATAAATGAGGCAACAATTCACTGCCATTATAATGCTTGGATTAGCCAGGACTTTTTTAAATATAACTCCGATTTTATTCGTCTGAAAGAAGAATGTCATATACACCTAGGATGACTTGAGGGTGAGTAAATCATCGGCTAATTTTCATTTCATTCAATCTGCTTGCAATCACTTAATTCTCTACAGGGCACAGCTGATTGGTTCCTACTGTATCAGTAGCCAATGAGCTCGCTGCTCAACCTTCAAATACTTGGTTAGCATTTGCTGTAGCAGTGCAGTGTGCTTTCAAAAACCCTCCACCTTCCCCAGATCCACCTGTATAGATCTGTTACATAAGGAATAATTGGCGACATGCCTTTAAATTATTAGAAAAATAATAATTCCACGGCCCGGAGTCAATTATTCTGCTTATACTACAGTTACCACACCTCAAAATATTGTTCAGATTATGTATTTCAAGACAGGTTTTTGTCATTAAAACGCACTTGTGTGTAGGACTAATTTCTTACGCATCTCATCCAAAGCCTCCTTTGCTAATTCCATTAGAGCTAGTAACAGAGGCTTAGCCATTGATAGCAGACTAATGCAGTTATTAATGCAGTGTGAGAGAGAAAGAGAGATTAAGCGCGTGTATTACCTCAGTCTGTGCGTTTCTCAACAGTGTTCGTCACCAGCGTCTCTACTAATAGCGAAACTGTAAATTAATCTACTCAAGAACAGCGCCATTATTACCTCGCTCGTCGCTAGAGAGAAATGTCATGTAGCGTTTTTAAGTTGTTAAACTATTTTACTGATAAAATCATCAAAGCAGCCCTGACAGCACGTTTCTGTGCGAGTATGTGTGTGTGTGCGTTTGAGTGGGAGAAACTGTACATAGCCTAAAAAAATGTAATTTTGTGGCAAAAAACAATTGTTTGTTGTTTTTATCCTATTGTGTACTATATTTATTTACTTGATCAGTGTCGTTGTGGGTTTTGGTTCTTTTGCTGTTAGGCTGTAAGGACCTTTGAAATAACTGAAATAATTTAGCGAAGTGATACAGTGTTTCCCATAGGTTGAGAATTTACTTGTGGTGGTGGGCAGGGCGGAGTGGCTCGGCGCGCTGCTTGATGAGCGGGTTCAGAATAAACTAGTCAAATAAAGGTTTATGAATTGATATGCAGATAAAATTAACTTTTATTAACAACAGTAATATGCAAAAACCTATAGGGAAATTTTTAAAGGGAAAATTTAAATATTCTGCTCTTATTAAATGTACCATTGTTCTTCTATAGCATCACACTGAACTGACCGACAGCTTCAGTGATTATAAAAGGAGCGCTCTTTACTTGTTTTCTGGGTAATTCAGTCACAATTTGAAAAGTTTTTGTTTTTCATGAGACTTTGTGACTTCCTACTTTTGTCCATATATTAGGGAGTGGAAATGGCTAAGTCAATCAGTGCTCCTCTGCAGCCATCTACTGGTTATAGTGGTAATTTCATGTCTTTTTTTAAATAAAAGTGTTTGTTTGCCACAAAGTGGCCTACACCTTTAAACTTTTAGTTTTACAAATCATCACATTAAAAATAAATAACATTAAATTGGATAATATTTAGAGCTTTGAAGTGCTGGAAAAAGTGTACTTGAAATTCACTCTCAAAAGGTTGTACGAACCCTGAGATGAATAATGTAAAAAAAAACAACATTCGACTGTTTCTTCCACAACATCATGTGGTGTTACTACAGTAAATCCATGGTGAATGTTGGTGATTTGTGGACTGAAACCTCTAAACTTCGTTCATGGCTCAATGTTTCTCCTGGTCTCCATGTCAGCGCTGTTTGATCTGATATCTATGGTTTATAACAGAGACTTCTGCATGTAACACAAATGGCAGCTCTTATCAGTTGGGCACCTGTGCGACCTTAGTTTGCCGCCTTGCATTACGAGTCAACGACGCGCGTACCAGTTTGCTGTCAACTATGCAAATGAGAAAATAATGCATAACTGGTGCCCTACGTTCCCAAATGCACGCTAAACTCATCACATGTGAACTGAGATGCGGAGCTGATCATGTGCTGGTCGCGTGAGCGAAGCGCGCACTTCTCTTTGCTCAGCGCAAACAGAGTCGTTTGTGATTTAATAACGCCTTATTGAGCTTTCGATTTTAGTTTGTTTGACAGCAGGCGCAAAACACGTAATTAAAGACTTTTTATGTTATTATGAGAAGTTTAAATATATTTTCAAATATATTTTGCCACAGTATGAATGGGAAGCACTGAAATCTATTTGTGGTCATTGTTGATATTGTGGCGGCCGCCACAAATAAGTCAATGTATGGGAAACACTGTGATATGGAACTGTAATGCGGTCAAGACCTGTCTGCTATCTGCTAGCTATTTGCACACCTTAGAACGTTTGTCAACCGATCAGATTCAAGCATTCGACAGCCCCGTAGTATGGGTAATTCATGTAGGCTATTTTATACAGCAGCAGCATATCTTACTTGCTTATAGCACTGTCGTGTGCTTTGGCAGTAAGCCAGTCCTGTACTAAAATCTTGTTGACCCCAAACTTTTGAACAGTGTTTGTGAGTGTATACTATATAGTATATTTACTGTATATATTATTTTGAAGTAACATGCTTAAAGGCCATCTAATTCATTAGCCAAGTCTAGTGGAAGGTTAGAAGAACAGCTGATATTTGACTAAAGTACCATTAAAGCTTAAGAGTGTAATTTCTGCACCACTAGCAACACCAAAAATATGAAAAGCGGATTTGCAACAAACACTTTTAACCAAAACATTTGAAACCATCTTTAACCTCAATGCTTGTTTGTATTTTAGAGATTCCTTTATTTTTGTCTATAGTACTGTGTTTCTATGGATAAAAAAGTATGCTAAATGTTAGCAAAGTGTTAAATGCCTAAATCAAAAATCCAGACGAGCTGGACTGTGATCTCAACAACCCCTCAGTCGCCTCAACCTGACATGTAGTGGCGACTTGAACCCGTAACCTTTTCCGTCCAGATCCTTAACCATTAGATTAACAACCCTCTAACAGATTTATGTGCACAAAACTCCTTTACTGCAGTGTGAGGAAGCCACTTCTCACTCAAACACTGAGCAATTTATCTGATTCTTCCACTAAGGGTGGCACTTGCATTTAAATTAGACCTCTTGAGCTATAGCCTTATTAAACATCTTTATTTTTTATTGTTCATTGCAGAGATTAACATTTCAGCCTAATTCATTCCACTTTCACTGTCGCAGAGAAAATTCAAAATGGGCCTGCAAATGTTTAAATGTATAATGTTGACTAGTAGGTTTTTGTGTGCTTTTAAGATTAGTTTTGCAGATTAAATCTTTAACAGTGTTTTGAGAAATCTGGCTTAGGCATTGTCAAGATTCACACACAGACACATGTACTGTGTAAATCCCTGCTGGGCAGATTCTCCTCACTCGGAGGGAACATTTTATAACCTCATTTCACCTATGTTGTTATGCTAAAATGAAATAACTAGTGGTTATCCTTATTTTTCTGAATGAAAAGTGTGTTTTTGCCCATGCAAAACTCAACACTAAAACACTAGGGCTTTGTAGGATGTTAGAACTGTTGCATATTGCTTTGTGGTTGATAATGTGATGGTCTGGTAATGTTTTAGTAAACACCACTAATAAGGCATTGTGGACATTTCACTCTGTTCTACACCACTTTGTTTTACAGTTTAATTGTTAGTGCCAGTTTGAATTTATGCTAATTTTTTTAAGACTTGCATTAGGAAGCCAAGTGAGTGTCAGAGAGGTTTGAAAGCAGCCAGGAACAAAGTATCTTCTCCTTCCAGTGTCCTTCAAAATTGGACCAATCCTAATGTCAAAGGTCAGTGGGAGCTTTGTGACCTGGACGATGGTGGCACAAATTAATCAATTCCCACAGGAAGTCAATCAAGCTACATATGCACAAAGATGACTTGTGGAAGATGCTGTGAGCTGTAAGATGTAAATGTGAATCGGTACATTTGCCACAAAACCACTAGTTCTCACCTGCAGAGCCTCATTTTTTAAAGGAACTTAATACATTTATTCAGCAAGGATACATTAATTTGATCAAAAGTGTCAGTAAAAAAAAGATTGGTATAATGTTAAAAAACCAAATGCCTTATTCAATAACATGCTAAACCTAATATTGTGTTGGTCCCCCTTTTGCTGCCAAAACAGCCCTGACCCGTCGAGGCATGGACTCCACTAGACCCCTGAAGGTGTGCTGTGATATCAGGCACCAAGATGTTAGCAGCAGATCCTTTAAGTCCTGTAAGTTGCGAGGTGGGGCCTCCGTGGATCGGACTTATTTGTTCAGCACATCCCACAGATGCTCGATTGGATTGAGATCTGGGGAATTTGGAGGCCAAGTCAACACCTCAAACTCGTTGTTGTGCTTCTCAAACCATTCCTGAACCATTTTTGCTTTGTGGCAGGGCGCATTATCCTGCTGAAAGAGGCCACAGCCACCAGGGAATACCGTTTCCATGAAAGGGTGTACATGGTCTGCAACAATGCTTAGGTAGGTGGTACGTGTCAAAGTAACATCCACATGGATGGCAGGACCCAAGGTTTCCCAGCAGAACATTGCCCAAAGCATCACACTGCCTCCGCCGGCTTGCCTTCTTCCCATAGTGCATCCTGGTGCCATGTGTTCCCCAGGTAAGCGACACACATGCACCCGGCCATCCACGTGATGTAAAAGAAAACATGATTCATCATACCAGACCACCTTCTTCCACTGCTCCGTGGTCCAGTTCTGATGCTCATGTGCCCACTGTTGGCGCTTTCGGCGGTGGACGGGTCAGCATGGGCACCCTGACTGGTCAGCGGCTGTGTAGCCCCATACACAACAAACTGCGATGCACTGTGTATTCTGACACCTTTCTATCAGAACCAGCATTAACTTCTTGAGCAATTTGAGCTACAGTAGCTCGTATGTTTGATCGGACCACACGGGCCAGCCTTCGCTCCCCACGTGCATCAATAAACCTTGGCCGCCCATGACCCTGTCGCCGGTTCACCACTGTTCATTCCTTGGACCACTTTTGATAGATACTGACCACTGCAGACTGGGAACACCCCACAAGAGCTGCAGTTTTGGAGATGCTCTGACCCAGTCGTCTAGCCATCACAATTTGTCCCTCGTCAAACTCGCTCAAATCCTTACGCTTGCCCATTTTTCCTGCTTCTAACACATCAACTTTGAGGACAAAATGTTCACTTACTGCCTAATATATCCCACCCACTAACAGGTGCCGTGATGAAGAGATAATCAGTGTTATTCACTTGAAGTTTTACAAAATCCCCCATTGATTAACACTGATAGAATGTTCAGCATTCAAAATGTAACCAATATCAACATCATTCTATGCATATTCCATCCATCCATTTCTACAGCTGTTTACAAAATTTGCAAAAACATAAGTAGATAGCACACCTAAGACTGAAATTATTACTGAAATTAAAACCTAGTTTGAATAAAGTCTGTATATTAGAGTTGAGCCAGAAGTTTAAAGGCCTGTTCACACCAAGAACGATAAAGATATTAGTTCTAAAAACTGAATAAAAGAATAGCAAAATCCACACCATAACGTTAACGACACAAAGAAACAATATCGTTGGAATCACTTTCAGAATGATATATATATATATATATTTTTTTTTTTTGCTGATGAACAATAAAAACCTTGACAGATGATCAGAATCCATTCTGCTTTAAAGAGTTTGAGGATTTAAACAGCAGACGACAAAATTGCAGCGTGCTTATAATAAACAGAATGATATCATGCATTGGTGTGGGCACTATAGTTATTGTTATAGTTATCTTTACAGTTATCATTCTTGGTGTGAACGGGCCTTAAATACTTAGGGTTTGGGGTTCAGATTGTTTGAGGAACATCAATATAATGCTGCCTTGCAAGCACAGTAACCAATAAGTGGCATTTGTAGGCCCTACTTGTATACATAGTATATAGGCCTATATGTCACGTGTATAGTGTGCGTTTCAAGCGTTTCGTATTTGTAAGTGTGCAGTCATGTTCTCAGACTGGTGGTTTGAGACTCCCTCACACGTGTGCTTCAATTTTTCATCACAAACTGCAAGAAAAGGGCATCAATTATTAATCGTAGCACTAAGAAAAGAAGAAATCAAATTCAATATTTACTGCATACTTCCTGAGCTAGCAAATCACATGGCAGAGAGGACGGAAAGGTGTGTATGTGTGTGTGAAGGTTAAACAAGGGGCCCTGCTGTTAAATCGGCAACGTTTTGAGGAAAACCCCTTTACCCACTCGAAGAACAAACACCCACATGAACTCTTAGTATTGTAATTATCTTTTAGAGCTTGTACTGTGTAATTAGCGTGACATACACACCTCCACACTGAAACAGATAACATCAGTATCTCACACACATAAACCATTATATCCAACAAAATTACACTCGCTCTACACCATTACTGACTGATAACCCTTTTTGTGTGATGCTGTCTGTATATGCATAGCTTATTGTTTTTCTTTGTCATAATTCTGTGTTCTATAAATATCCTGATGCTCTGCAGCAGAAGGACTGTTCAGGCAGAAAATACACTTACATACACACCCTCTGGCAGAACTACAGCACAGCACACACAAATGCCTTATCTCGTGGTTTTTGTGGAAACTGTGATACTTTTTTTCAGGATTTTTTTTTTTATGAATAAAAAGTTCAAAAGAACAGCATTTATTTGAAATAGAAATAATTTATAACATTATAAATGTCTTTACACTTTTGATTAATTTAATGCATCCTTGCTGAATAGAAGTATTAATTTCTTTCCAAAAAACAAAAACAACTGATTCTAAACTTTTAAATCGTAGTATATGTTTTTATTTCTATTTTATTTTAAATCTGTCTTTTCAATGTAGTTTAGCTATAAAAGCCCCCCTTACGCCATAGGATTCACGTTAAATCGACTGAAGCGATCCCCTGATCTAAGCACAATAGCACGGCGGGCTATGCAATACTCGTTCCCTTCTCTCGGGGAACCGAGGTTACGTTAGTAACCGAGTCGTTCCCTTTCGAGAGTACTCTCGTATTGCGTAGAACGCTATGGGAACCCAATTTAAAACGCCGTGCGTGCTTAAAAACTTCGCCCCATACTATGGCCTGGGACGAGAGCCCGAGTCCCAAAAAGAGGCCAACAAGTGGTGAGCCTCATATAAGGGTATGTGTAGGGAATGAATATTCCTGTCATATTATTAGGCAAAACTAGACCAGACAGAGTCGGGCCTATGATTATTGCAAATGTGTTATACATTTGTTTATATGGAATTAATAAAAACCAGACCGGACAGAGTCGGGCCTTATAGTTATTGCAAATGTGTTATACATTTGGTATATGGAATTAAATAAAAACTAGACCATACAGAGTCTGGCCTTATAGTTATTGCAAATGTGTTATACATTTGTTTATATGGAAAGAACCCTAGCTTGCAAAGCAGGAACCTCCAAGTTATAGAATCTAATAAATGTGGACGGAGAGGCCCAGCCTGCCGCCACACAGATATCTTCAAGTGGTATTCCACTGGACCAAGCCCATGACGAGGCCATGCCTCTAGTGGAATGAGCTCTGATGCCTATGGGGCAGCAGAAACCTCTTGACTCGTAAGCCAGCGAGATAGCATCTACTATCCATTGCGACAATCTCTGCTTCGTGATCGCGCACCCTCTGGTGCGACCGCCAAAGCATACGAAGAGCTGTTCCGACTGCCTGGATGCGGCGGAACACCCTAAATAAACTCTAAGAGCCCTGACGGGACAGAGCAGACTCGCGTCTCTTTCGTCCTCAGACGAGGGAAGGGCTGACAGCGAAATTACCTGTGCTGTGAACGGAGTGGAGAGCACTTTGGGTACATACCCGTGTCTTGGTTTGAGGACACCTCTGGAGTCGTTAGGCCCAAACTCAAGGCAGGAAGCGCTCACCGAGAGCGCATGTAAATCACCAACTCGCTTGACTGAAGCTAGTGCAAGCAAGAGAGCCGTTTTGAGCGAAAGGTGCTTCAGGCTCACAGACTGAATCGGCTCAAATGGGGCACCTTTCATGGCCTCTAGGACTGTGGAAAGGTCCTATATAGGAACTGATGGGGTTCGAGGTGGGTTCAGCCTCCTAGCTCCTCTGAGGAAGCGCACGACTAGGTCGCTTCTCCCCAGTGACTATCTGGCCACATGAGCGTGAAACGCTGCTATGGCCGCCACATATTTGAGCGTGGAAGGGGAGCTCTTGAAGAAAGGAGAGCACTTCTGTCACTCCACACGAGTGTGGGTCCAGGTTCCGCGCTGCACACCAGCTTGAGAACACTGACCATTTTAGAGCGTAAAGCCGCCTGGTTGAAGGCGCTCTCGCTTCAGAAATAGTATTCAGCACCCCTTTTGGGAGGTTCCCGGGTATCCGTTGATGGGCCACACATGAAGGGCCCACAAGTCGGGACGGGGATGCCAGATCGTCCCCTTCGCCTGCGTGAGGAGGTCTCTCCTCAGCGGTATCGGCCATGGGGCTGTTTCTAGCAGCTGAGTCAACTCGGAGAACCATATTTGGTTCCTCCAGGGAGGGGCTATTAAAAGCACTGCACACTTGCTCTCCCTGATCCGTTTGATGACCTGAGGTAACATCGTGACCGGAGGAAATGCATAACGTGAGCAGCTGGGCCAGTCGTGGGCCAGCGCATCCCTGCTCTTGGAGAAAAATGTTGGGCAATGAGCATTGTCTTCTGAGGCGAGGAGATCGACCTCTGCCTTGCCGAAGACGCTCCAAATTAACTGAACCGTTTGTGGGTGAAGAGACCAGTCCCCTGGGGGAATTTTGTCTCTGGATAGCATATCCGAGCCCTGGTTCAGAATGCCTGGCACATGCGCTGCCCTTAGTGAGCGCAGGTTGTGCATACTGTGTAGTGGGCAGACTGCCTACAGTCAGAACAGAGGAAAAACTCTTTTTGTGTTTTATTAGGGTCGCTGTTAAAACGGCGTTTGTGTGCAGGCGTGCGTGTTTTATAACAGGCTCGTTGACTGCAATGTTGGCATTTCTAGCCGCCTGAATAGAGGGGACTGGGAGAAGTGTAAAGGAAGTCTGTGGTGGTAATCCGGCCGTGGCGGGACTTAACCACTGTCTCTTTCTTCCTGTGGTCAGGAAGGCTTTGGAGGCTCTGGGTTCAACACAATCTTGGGTCGAGGTCCCCTTCGCTCTGGCGGTCCATGGTGGCTCGCAGAACGTGAACGGTGGCGAGTCTTCGTCACTGAGCGCGGCTGGAAGACTGCCGGCGCTGTTTTTGAAGGCTGAGGGGGCGCCGCTTTCGTGTGGCGGCCCGAAGCAGAGCTGGAGCGCTTTGGAAGAAAAAGGCGCATAGCTTGTGACGCCTTCTGTGCTTCGGTGATGTGCTCAGCGAACCCTTTCACCACTGGACCAAACAGGCCGGTGGTGGAGATGGGGGAATCCAGGAAGGAGGCTTTATCTGCGTCCTTCATGTCAGTAAGGGTCAGCCAGAGATGGCGCTCTAGCATTGTCAGGTTCGCCATGCTTCTGCCAATCGTCGCGCGCAGGGATAAGTCAGTGGCGCTGCGCAGGTCTTTGAATGCCTCAGGATCAGGGCCAGACTCATCCAGAGAACGGAGAAGTTTGGCCTGAAACACTTGTAAGGACAGCCATTATGTGTAGAGTCGAAGCAGCCTGGCCGGCAGAGGCATACGCTTGACCAGCGAGAGCTGACGTAGTGCGGCAGGGCTTGGATGGGTGCGTCGCTTTCGACTGCCATCCCCTAGCAGAGGGTGGGCAAAGATGTGCGAGAGAAGAGGGAGAGCGCAGGGGATGGGGTCCTCATTGAAGCTGGCGAGTCGAGCCCGCAGGGTCGACAGCGCCATTTCATCGCACTCCGTGCAGCCGCCCTTAGAGAGTGCAACTTCAGCATGGTCACGGCCTAAGCACGCGGTGCAAAGGATGTGACGATCCCCGCCGAAGAGAGGGCCTCTGCATGAGGCACAGGATACACGAGGCATTTGAAACAACGCCTTGCTCTTTTTGTGAGTGTGTGTGTGTTGCAGCGGCGAATACACACACAGCTTATAAAGGATATAGCATGCCGGATGGCGCAGCAGAAACAGCGGGCTGAAGGCAGTGTCCAGTGAAGACAGGAACCGGCGTCCTCAGAACTGCAAAGCAGGTGGCTCATTTCGCTGAAGGCCTTTTCGACCGTAGCGACTTCTCAATCCGGAGGTCAGCGAAGGTAAGTAAACTGAAGGAGATTAAATCTGAATTTTATGGCGTAAGGGGGGCTTTTATAGCCGTAGGCCACGCCCATTTTGGCAGGCACTGACGTGCTAAGGAGCGAAGCGACTTGATTGGTCCGCGCGTCTCAGCCGCCTCGCCATAGGTTCGTGCTGTTGCTGCAGCACAGCCAATCAGCGCGCTAGTATGCTCTGCTGGGGTCTGCTGTGCAGCTACACTGCGTTTTACATATATAAAATTATAAGGATCATTTTTGGCTTCAATATTCTCGAGAAAAGGAGTTTTCCCACAGCGTAAGCTAACTTACGCAATACGAGAGTACTCTCGAAAGGGAACGTTAATTACTGCCGTAATAATGGCCCATTTTAAATGTTTACATGTTTTTATTCTCTTTCTCTTTTGAGCGGTAATAAAATATTATTCTTGTAAATACTTTCCAGCATTTCAGTAATAAAAGTTTAGGCTCTTTAAAATGCATCCAAATTACAGCGAAGCGCAACGACACGGTGCTCCGCAGTGGTCAAAAAGGATATAAACAGTGAATTTTGAAGCGATCTTTTTTGAAAACTCAGAGATGTGGATTCGGACGGCAATTAAATTACCACACGTCCATGGTGTTTGTCTAAAAACAGTAGGTAATTCGGCCGGGGATTTTTACGCGGGTGGAGGGAGAAAAACACTGACATCTGGATTCGGACGGCAATAAAATTACAGACTAGCCCCTGTAAACGATGAAAGTACCTTACGACCCGATGAGAAACAATTGCCGTCCGAATAGGGCTTAAGTGATGTTTTTTTGAAAATGAAAAAATGCAGAAAGTTTTCTGTGATGGGTAGGGTTAGTGTAAGGGGATACAGTTTGTACAGTATAAAAAGTCCCCACAAAAATGGCAATATCCGACATCCTTGACATTTTTGTTCCCCATGAGGAAAACAGCTTATAAATAATAAGCGATGTTTTTTGAAAATGTAAAAACGTTTTCTATGAGAGTTGTGTTTAGGGGTAGGTTAGGGTTAGGGGATAGAGTATACAGTTTGTACAGTATGAAAATCACTATGACTATGGAAAGTATCCATAAAACATGGAAACCCAAGATATGTGTATGTGTGTGTGTGTGTGTGTGTGTGTGTGTGTGTGTTTGATAGCTTCTGGATGTCCTAGGATGATCTAGAAAGCCTTGGCTTTGGAGCAGCTGTGGTTTTGAGGAGTCAAGAGGAGAGGGTGAGGATACACACACAGTTTGACCTGTGTTTGAGTTTGACAGAAGAGATGAATGTCCCTTCATTATGTGTGTGTGTGTGTGTGTGTGTGTGTGTCTGTCTGTGTGTTAATTTCCCATCAGTGTGCATTAGAGCTGGCCACTAAGGTGTTGTCCCCAGTAGGTAGAGGGTGGACAGACATGCTGATTCAGCTGATGGACTTTTTGCCTGCCACATGCCTGTCTCACTGCAAGAGGAGGCAGACAGCTGAGGTCTATATCTGCTGTTCTCTGGCTCTCGCTGCATCAGCCTCTCCGTGACTGCTGTGGGCACCGTGTCCACCAGAGTCTGCGGCTGAAGAAAACGTGAGTAGTGTTTGCTTGTGCTGAATTCGCCACCACAATGCTAGAGTGTTGTGAGGAGTCAGAGGAGAGGGTGAGGATACACACAGTTTGATCTCTGTTAAAGTTGACAGAAGGATAACTGTCATTTTTAACTTAAAAAATGGACTTTGCAATGGCTTTAATAGATAGGCCTTATGATAGATAGATAGATAGATAGATAGATAGATAGATAGATAGATAGATAGATAGATAGATCAAGGTTACAGAAATCTGTTGCGTTTTTTTTTTTTTTTTTTTTACTGTATTTTAAAAATACAATACAAAGACAATATTGTAAAATATTATTAAATTTTAAAATAACTGTTTTCTAATGTTTTTAAAAATATATATAATTTATTCCTGTGATGGCAAAGCTGAATTTTCAGCATCATTACTAATATGCTGATTTGCTCCTCAAGAAACATTTCTTCTTATTATCACTGTTTTTTTGTGGAAACCGTGATATGCTTTCTGGATTTTTCTTTTTGGAATATGAAGTTCAAAAGAGCAATTAATTTCCAGTGCATACCTGGTGTTGTATTTCTTTGAATTGTAATTTAGTAAATTGCAAATTTTCTCTTCCTGCCATTCCAATCCCAGTTTAACTTCCTGTGGGTGTGGTCAACTTTACCCAAAACCCTGCCAGACAGTGATCTGAAACAGTTGAATACAGAGTAAGGAATGTTTAATACTTCGGGTTAGTGTTTTTTTTTTTCAAACCCCTGGTTTGTTAGTTGGTTTATGTCTGTATAGTGTGTGTTGTTCATTTAAATTATAATAAGACTCACATTAGGCAGCCAATTGAGCATCAAAGATCCAGAGATTTGGAAGCAACTGGGAACAAACAAAAAAGAAGAAGAAAAAAAAAAAAAGAGTTGAGGTTGTATTCACAAACACCAGTGAGATGGCTGGTTATCCGCTCGGGAACCATTAATTCATTGATTTGCTCCTCAGCTTATTTATCCTTCACTCTCCCCACAATCCTCCTCAACAGAACAGCTGGTGTGTGTGTTAACAGGCCATTACTTGTGTGTATGTCTGTGCTGGTTTGTTTTAGCTTTGTTATATGTGTGATAAATGATTTGGTCATGTGAAGGGCAGCCATAATTAGAAGAGGCTGGTACAGTGAGCTGATTACCCTGGGCACAGTCTTTCATTCTCTCGCTCTCTCTCTCTCTCTCTCTCTCTCTCTCTCTCGCTTTCTTTCTCACACACTCTCTCTCTCACATACACACACACACACACACACTTTCCTTGGCTGAAAGTAAGACTGATAATATCAGCATTAATGATATCTGCAGGAACACAGATTAGGTGACTGATATGATTTTCACTTGTAAACAGCTGATCTGAGATCATGTTATACACTGTCAACAAAATTGAGCTTAGATTCAAAACCGTCTATTAAATCTTCTTATGACCATAAATACATGCCCTCAGAATATGTTGTGTGTATAATCTCTGAGTTTTTTAGTTAACATGAAAAACTGTTTGTGACCCATTTTGTTACATTTATGCATTCAGCTGAAGCAAATACAGTGTGTACTTTTTATCAGTTTATGTATCTCAGTTAACCTTGGCATTGCAGTCACAGGAACAAATAGTTACATAATGTGAGGCATTGAGAAAAAGGTCGGACAGGACTTGATTTTTCTCTCTATGACAGGTGGTTGGAAAGAGAGGGTTTGAAATATAAGAGTGTTTGGTGATGCTGACTGAAAATGAAATGTTGTTTCAGTGGAGTAAGTTTTTACATTTTTGATTAATAGTTCACAATAAGACAATGGTTATTTATGGTCAATAGTGAAATCTAAAGAGCAGGGTCCAATAATCATATTAATATTAAAAAACAATTTAAAAGTTCACTCCACAATGTCAATTATTTCATCGTTCATACATCATCACGTTGTTCCAACACAAATAAAGATATAATGAGGTCCAGTGTTGCTTGGACGTTCTTCAAAATATCTAATTTTGTGTTCAACAGAAGAAGGAAAAAGTCATACAGGTCTGGAGCGACATGAGGGTGACAAAATGATTTCATTTATGGGTGAACTATGTCTTTAATAATAGCAAATGAGATGGCATTTACATAAATTTGTGTATTGTTTGAGATGGCTACCAGTAGATTTTGTAACAAATTCTATTATGGCGCAGTTTCTGTGCTATATTTCAAAATGGTCCGATATTATTCGATTATTCAGCCTGGCTAATGTATCAGCAGTGCAGAATGTGATATTAAATTAGACATCTAAAATGATTAAAAAAAAGCTAATTTTGTAGAGTATAATTTTAGGTGCACAGATGAAAGCTGAAGGACAACATGGACAGCATGCAACATTAAAGGCTAAAAGCTCTCTAAAGACCAAATAGGATATTTTTGACCTCCTGCTCCATGCAATTATTCCACATATGGTCATACGTGGCATTTTAACAATGATTCAAGGCACGCGCGCAGATGTGATATTACATGCACATGAATTATGGTGCATCTTCACAGTCCCAGCTGATGCGATGACGTAGACGCGTGTGTCCGCGTGCGTTCGGCGGAGGGTGTGTTTCCAAGGCGAAATCTGGAGAAGGGAGGCGGAGATTGGGGTGGGGGGGTGGAGAGGTGACTTTAATTCTCAATATTTGCCATCTTAAAATTCTCCCTCTCGTGATCCAGGGAAAAACGTGCTGGGCAATGAGCGCAGTCTCTCAGCTGAATGATCATATGAAGCGGTATTTAAGCAAGGGGTTTGTGACGCCTGCAGATGAAATCCACAGATGCTGATGGAGGGAAGCTTTCAGATACAGCGGTTGCACTAGTGCTGAATCGGGATGCTTGGTCATGAAATGAAACGAGGCCCGCTCGGTTGTGAGAACACCAACTTGTTTCCTGCGCTATAACGTGAGACGGGCAGATAGAGAGAGAGAGAGAGAGAGAGAAAGAGAGAGAGAGAGAGAGGGAGGAGGGGGCGCGAGCGTTCGTTCGCCGCTGTTGCTCGGGGCTCGCGGAAAAACCGTTCACATGGATTCCAAGGTTCCATTTTTCAACGGCGCTTCGATCTGAGCGCGCGCTGACAGCCCCGGTGACCGGCGCATCCATCAGAGACGCGCGAGGGAAAGAGGCATCACTTCGCCGGTTCCATCGATCTGCCGGAACTGGGCAGGCACCGGCAGTCGGTCCGTGTGTGCGTGTGCGCAGGAGTGAGGAGGGCGAAAGCGGCCCTGGGGTATTTCTGCCACCGAGGAGCAGCCAGCTGCACGCTTAACGGAGAGGAAACTGATCTGGCTGGAATATTTGGCGTTACCGAAAATCATTTAGGAGGAAAGCATTCCTCATTTGCTCAAATCACAGGTACGTACCTTCCGTTCTATGCGTTTGTGCGTCGCTATTGGTTAGTCAGCGATAATTAGTGCAGTTCGAGGCGCCGCCGGCTTTATTTAAGAGTAGTTGGAATGTAGTGAATTTGCCTCGGTAAACGGCAGAAGCTGTTCAAAGTGGATGTGATCAGCGCGACGTGGAACTGTGGAGAGAATGTCTCCAAATTTGCGTCACAGAATCATTTCCAGCATGCCACCCAAACATAAAACATCACTGTCAGTGTTGAATTCGTCTTTGAAATTATTACAGGAAGGACCATAATGATCGCGATGCATTTATTGCAATGATAAAATATGTGGATTTAGTTTATGGTGATTTAGTCTGAGGCTCATTTGGGATGAGAACCAGTTCCAATAAAAAAAACAAAACAAGGATTTTCCAGACATTGGGGTTTCGAACATGCATTATTCAGATCACCGTACTAAAATACTCTTGACAGTGTTTCCTTCACTACTATTCAACGCCAATACCGCCACTGAATCTAGTCCGATTCCCAAACAAATGACTCTTGTGAGCCGGTGGTTCTTGGTGAATCCAAAACACACAGTACGGCCAATAGTTCGATTCCCGAGCGAATGACTCTTATGAGCCGGTTCTTTTTATGAATCACTCGAAGCCATTAGTGAATTTATTACAGAACCATAAGTTATTGGTTTCACCATGTATTGCTTTATTCATTTGACTGCTGAGGGTAGTAGCCTAAATGTAATAATTTCTAATAAATATATATTATTTTTCACCTCAAAAGCACTAAAAATGCTCATAGAGCCGGAATGGAATCGGAACTAGCATCGTTGAATTTCTTACTATTCCCATCCCTATGGATCAATTACGAGGATAGGTGTCGTTCGTTGCGGGTGAAACCATGTATGATCTGTTTGTTGACGGTTCCTCCTCTACTTGACGTTTAACGGAGGATTTGTGTGTTTCTAATGCGTTTCAACGTACGTATCTGCACGTCCCTCTCGATCAGAGCTCAAGCACGTGATGCTTTCAGAGAATCCCAGCATCCTACACATCAGATTTGGTCCCTTAAGCTGTATTTATGTCAAACATGGCGGTAAAACTCATACATGAGGCAGAGGGGTTTTGTAAGATACACATATGGGATTGTAGAGTTAGTCATCCGAGTTCCTCATGTTCTTTTGGGGGTCCGAACAGGTAAAGAGAATTTGCTGAGATATGTGATTAATTCAGGACAGCTGCCACACTCTCCTACACTCTGTTTATATCCCTATCAGGTGTCGCCCCAACTGGGCATTTCTTAAAATAGGGTGGGGGGAGGCTCGTGTTTGTGGGTGTCTCTAGTTCGCTCTGTCTCCTGTTACCCTGAGAGACGTGTGCTTCTTCTTCACCAGACCGGTGACTGTCAGAACTTTGGGAAACAGATATGCTGCCAGTGGCAAACTTGCTGTTGTGCATTTGTGTGGTATTTAGATTTGACACTGTTGTTTGTGCGTGTGAGTGTTTATGATGAAAATACATACATTTGTATACACACTCAGAGACATGGCTGACTGCCTCCAATTTTTTCTCTAATGAGCACACGAAATTCGTTAGCTTAAAGGCCTCATTAGTATGTTAATTATCCTGAGTTGTTCATAGGCCTTTTGTGTGAATATTTGTAGTCTATTTATTGTCTGAAGTGAGAATACTAAGATATGCCTCTCAGCCGCAGTTGTCAACAGTTGCGTATGAACGGATTTGCTAAGGGCTCTGCTACGCAGGCTGAGGTGTGATATTACGAGAGGGAGAGGGAGAGAGCGGAGGAGTGAGGACAGAAGTTTCCAAAGATACTTTTTTCCCACGATTTACGCCTAGCATGTGGCCCGTTTAATAGTAAGTCCTTGTCGTGGAGAATTTTGTGTGCTCTGAAACACACCAAGGCAGCTATTTGCCCATTGCTTACAGGTGCCAACGAGGTACTTTAACGCATGCTGAGATCTACATGATCGTATTATCCTGCAACCCACAGGCGTCTCATTGCCATGGGAACAGCTGAGGCGGTATAAAGGAGGTTACCCACGATTGGCTCACCACCCTTAAATGCTGCCAGTCATGTTTCTTGAGACATCTGACCTGATCTTGGTATGAATGAGATTCAAACCCACCATCTGTGTGATTGGATCCAGACATTGCCACTGGTTTATAGTTTAACCTGTTGGCTGGCTTTCCAAGCTATAAGCTACTTATAATTAAAAGTAGTTAAAGGGATCGTTTACCAAAAAATGAAAATTCTGTCTTCAGAAGAATTCATGTCATTTCAAACCTGCATATCTGTGGAACTCAAAAGAAGATATTTTGAAAATGTCTAAGGAGTGACACACAGAAAGTAATAGAGTGGTATTGTTAACTAAAACTAATTTTATAAAATAATTAAATAATATAAAATATAAATATTTAGGGCTTGACATTAACACCCACCAAATGCGGGTGGATTTCAGCAGTGTAATGCAGTCACTCCTACTAGCCTCTTTGGTGGGTTGAAATTTATAATACACATTTTTCAAATGTAGTCTTTTAAAAAGGCATCTGAAATAATAAACTAATTTTTTATTAGTATCAAGAATACTTGCTGAGACCAGTTTTATGTGTCAGTTCAAGCACAAGGAAATGCGAAAGAGGAATCAATTCTGTGTTTGTGCGCTGTCTGAGATGCGCCTCTGTGCGTGTGTGCGGCTGTGTTGTGCACACAGATAACAGTGCGCGAGTAACAAATTTAGTTCTCTTTTGCCCTTTTCTAGCGCAGGAATGGTTTAAAATTGCTTTAATTTGTAAATTGGCAAGACAAAACATGTGCAAATGATAAACTTTCACTCTATGACGGTTAAACTTTGCAATTAATCCGCAAATCAAATGGATGCCGAACCGTGGGCGGATCAACTACTATCCATTTAACCTCTATAAATAACACTAAAATAACACTGGTCCTGTGATGTTTGGACCACAATATACTTATATACTTATTAAAGGTGCAGTATGTGAATTATAGCGGCATCTAGTGGTGAGGTTGTGAATTGTATTCACCCACCGCTCACCCCTTCCTTTTGAAACACATAGAGAAGCTACGGGGGCCGACACAGGACAAAAATGTTGTCGTTGGAGAGAGCAGAGAGTGACTAGCGCGCTGTAGAGAAGTTTGTCCGTTTAGGGTTACTGTAGAAACATGATGGCGCAAAATGGTGATTTCATTGTAAGGGGACCCGCGGTGTATATAGATAGAAATGGCTCATTCTAAGGTAATAAAAACATAACGGTACATTATGTAAGGTCTTTATACACAATTGAAAACATAGTTATATATATTATATTGCATTTCTGTCAATAGATCTTCATAAATACTACACACTGCACCTTTAAGTTATACAGTCATAAATATTCTCATCAAACTCACCCAAAAGACATGATATGCTGCTGATAGTCATTGAGTATCACCCAATCAAATTATTTTAAACCAATGTACTTCTGACAGAGGAAAAGTGAGAAAATCAGACCAAAACCAGGAGCAGGATGAAAGGAAAAATGTGTAATTGTAATAGTGGAAGAGCTACTTGCTCTCAGATCTCTTTCTGTGTGGGCTTTCCAAGCAATGCTGTGTGAAAGTGTGTGTGTCGTCTCTTCTGCTGTATTTTTAGTGAATTACTTTTTCATGCTGGCATTGACTCTGATGCTGAGAGAGTGAAAGAGATGGTATGCGTGTGTGTTGTCGTCTCTGTCAGCACTCTGCCATCTCATGGGTGTATTTGGAATAATGTATAAGATCTTTTTCATGTTTTCAAGTGTGTTTGCTTACCACCAAGAGTGCATCAACATGCATACACACACACACAGGAGACCTGCAGTTTGAGACTTGGAGAATCAAATTGTGGTTTTATTACACAGTGCTTTTGGAGGGTCAAATCGGGATTATACTCTTACACAGATATGAGTGTGTTTGACCAGAGCAGAAGATCTCCTGAGGTCCTCTGTGTGGGTGTTTAGCAGGGAGATGTTTACTTCCAGTCCTGTGGGCAGCTACTCACAATATAATGCCTTGATCTGAAGGTTTTTAGTTAATTTCCCTCATTATTAAACATGTAAGCATGCGGTGGACATAGTGCACAAATCAAGAACGTGAGTAAAAGTACCTAATAAAATATTACTTAAAATAAGTATTAAGTAAAAAGTATTAAGTACTCCTTTTCAATTGTATTTGAGTAAAAGTACAAAAGTACTTGATTTTTGAATGTACTAGACACACAGATAGAGCTTTTAGGTTACAGCTCAGTCTGGCATCATTATGAATTATTAGGCATTTTCAAGTAGTCAGCACTAGTCAATAAGGAAGATTATTTAGACACTTAAAAAACTTTTTATTTTATTAACAAAACTTGATATACATTGATAGCTACCCTACTGATAATTACTGATAATTCAATTGTGCAAACAAGTGAAGATAACAAATTATACCATATAGTATATAAAAATGAGGTAAAACAAAATGTGTGTAAATGTGTGTTGACAAATATAAACGTACAATATAAAAACAGTCAAATGTGTTAATGTTTTAAGCAGAAAGCTATGCAAACATACTAGTTTTATATCATTTGAAACTGCTACGGCAGAGGGGAAGATGCATTGTTTCAATGTTATGTGTAGTTTTTACATAAAACCTACCCCGTTGAGACAGTAATACACAAATATGGACATGTCCACATTCACACATTTTTGCTTTAACAGCTCACCTTTTTACAGCGGATTTAGTTCACATACAACTGAGAGTTGTGACCTGAATATGATTTTCATTTACAATAATAAATCCTAAAATTTGTCATTAGTAACTTACTTTTTGCGCTGTCAGTCAGGCTCAGAGGATCTCCCGTTCTTGGTGCATTTTGAGTCAGACTTGTGAATTCAGTGAATTGTTAACTGGAGACTCGCTCTGACCGGATCAGTGTGATTTCCCTAAAATAAAAAGTACAGATACTTGAAAAATTTACTTAATTACAGTAACAAAGTAAAAATATTTCGTTACTGTCCACCACAGCATGCAAGTCTTTAAAGTGCCCTTATTATGCTATTTTAAAGGTTCCTAATTTTGTTTTGGAGGTCTCCTACAATAGGTTTATAGACATCCAAGGTCAAAAAACATTTTAATTTTCTTATACATTGCACATCACCTAATTTCTTAAAGAGTCCGATAACAGTTTGTTCAAAGATTCAGTCTCTCTAAACCTCGCCTTTTCGAGAGCCTGCTCTGATTGATCAGACGGCCCAGTCTGTTGTGATTGGTCTACCGCTTACAGCTCATGTCGGAAACTAAAAGCCTATTACCATATCTGAAAAGTGGATTCGCTGTGCTGAAAACAGCATCTTCTTGACATGTCGAAAACACGAGCCAAACTCTTTCAGTCTCAGCTACAACTGCAGTGTTTGAGGGCGGGTCAAAGTAAAAGTCGTTCGTGGACAGCCAGTGAAGACCATAAGCTGGTATTATGCAGATTTGTTACTTTAATTACATAGGTTTGTAACAGGAAGTGAGACTGGAATTGCTGACGACCCATTTTAGCAGTTCAGAATTGATTCTTTCTTTCTTTTAGGAGACAAAAACTTTTTGCCATTTGTCGTTAGGGATGGGTGATATTTTATCGTTTGCGATATACCGGTAAAAATTTCTTTCCGCGATAATAACGATAAAGCCTAGTTGATGACCTGATCCATTCGCAGCTCATGTGCAGAGCGAAAACAACTATGGCGGAAGCTGCGGAGGAGTTTATCGCTAAACGAGGAGCTACCTCTACAATCTGGATATATTTTCACTTGCTGAGCACTTGGACTGAGCGCTTGAGAGATCTGCTCTGTCAAGCGATCCGTAAAGCACACTATTTCAGTTCATCTCAATGAATGCACAGTGTATTTGGTGCACAGTAAACACTAGTGTGAGGTGCCCGACTGAGAGCGCAGTGTTTCTCACACTCAAAGAGAGAGCGAGAGAGTCTTACCACTAGGGATGGGACGGTATGAAAATTTTATATCACGATTATAGTGAGCAAAATTATCACGATTATCAATATTATCACGGTTTTGTTAAAATGAGATGTAAGTGTTCAAAAAGAACTGATGCACACACTGAAAACATTTCAACAAGTTTTATATTTGAAAAACAACAAGTAAAACAAGCAGCTCTATGCACTTTTTAAGCAAGATTCTATTCTGTGGCATTTCCTTCCGTATAATAACCATCGTCAATAGCAACGCATTATGTATCAGGACGCGGACGCGCTCTCTCGTTTCATTCCAATGCAACTTGCCATCTTGCTCCTCTGTTTTTAATTGTATTTAAAATGAAATCAGAGGACTTTACTATCAATACTACTATAATATTGTTGTGATCATCTTGTCTGGATGATTGTTTTGTACACTATACAAAATGGATTTATAAACAGGTAAGTTAAGATTTAAAACATTAATCTCAATTAAATATGTCCCCAATAATTATTTATGTGGTAAAATAAAAATCTGTGTAGTAAGTGTACAGTGAATATACATTATTATCCCTTAAATGTCACCCTTAATAGTCTTGTTTGAACTTGTTTGTTCGTCTTTGGCTCAAATCCACTTGCTGCGAACTTTTCTTCGCGGAAGCTTCACGTTCATTTCAAGTGAGTGAGATAAAATATTTCAACTCAAAACAACATTTTGTGTCCAATTATTTCCCAGACGTAGTTTTGGTATTGAGGTCAAAGTGTATGTGCCTTGTGTTCGCTATACATTAGTGGGTGATGGTCACGAAGATGACTTGGCAGATTTGAAGTGTTTCCCCCTATTGCAGTGACTTTCTTTTTGCATGTTCTGCAGACAGGGTGACGATCCTCAATTAAGTTTCCCTCAGGACTTTTGTAAAAGCCAAAATATGACCACACCTCAGATTTGGTCCTTTTAGAAGGCTGAAATATCTCGAAACTGCTGTCACTGCCTTCTGTATGGAAGCCCGTTTCCGCCACTAAATAAAAAAATAAAAAGAGTAATTGCGACTTTTTATCTCAGAATTCTGACTTTTTTTTCTCACAATTGCGAGTTATAAAGTCAGAATTCTGAGATATAAACTCACAATTGCGTGATATAAAGTCACAATTCTGACTTTTTTTCTCACAATTGCGAGTTATAAAGCCACAATTTTGAGATATAAACTCGCAATTGCGTGATATAAAGTCAGAATTCTGAGATATAAACTCGCAATTGCGTGATATAAAGTCACAATTCTGACTGAGAAAAAAAGTCAGAATTGTGACTTTATAACTCGCAATTGTGAGGAAAAAAAGTCAGAATTCTGAGATAAAAAGTCGCAATTACTCTTTTTATTTTTTTATTTAGTGGCGGAAACGGGCTTCCATACTTCCGCCATTTCTTCTTGTTCAAAAAACAACGTTGCGCGCTGCGCTTGCGTCAGACTGATGCTGTCTGGATAGGATTTACCGCAAGTTTTCAAAATCACGATAATCAAACACGGTTTTAGTGATAATTACATTTTAAATGATAATACTAACCGTCAGTACATTTTATCGTGATTTATCGTGAAACCGGTAATCGTCCAATCCCTACTTACCACACGGAATTGACATGCTACAGGTAAACAGTATTCTTTGTTGTATTTTCCTGTAAAATAAAGGCGTTCATTTGGAATTGTTCAGCCTTTATGAACAAGAAGAAACTAATGCACAAACGGCAATTTCATTGGCTGGCGCTCACCTATTACTGTCCCTGTTTTGATTTCAGCAAATCAGTTTGAGCGAATGCAGACAACGTGATTAATATTCATAAACCGAACAGCTCGTCAATCCTTAGTGTGGTTTATATTGTTATTAGTAGGAGAATTCGTAGTATTATTATCTTATCAGTATTGTTGTAGTTTTTTTTGTTTTTTTTTTACAGAAACACTGAATGACCAACAATGTCTTAAGCACCACCAGTCCTGAGTTCAGTTAAAATGACAAATATGCATTCATAGCTTTTCATTCACACATGATTACCAAGTTTTAGTTCAAATGACTGAAGTTTTATCATTAAATCATTATTTGCAATTTTTTTGTAATCTGAAGACATGGTTGGGATTATTACTTTTGCTGTTTGCACCATGAGAATAAATACAGAATCTGTTTACATTTCAAACTTGTCATTGATTTGAATTATTATTGTTTGTATTGTGTGATGTTTTTCAGCACAGTTGCACTATTTAAACATTACTTGCACTTTTACAGAAGAAAAGTATATCTGCAACTTTTCCATTTCTGAAAAGGCTGGTGTTTGGATTTGTACTGTTTATTTTTATTTTTATTTTTATTTATTCTTTTATGTAAATTGTTTATTATAGGAGCCTATTTGATGATGGGTACATTTTACTTTAGATCATTTTTTGTTTTTCTGAGGCTCTCAAGAATGCATGCAGGTCTCACTTGTAGCCAAAAACATGGGGAATGGTACTAAATTTATATCGTCATTGATATCATTATCGCAATAAATACCAGAAAATATTGTGATATATTTTTATCGTCATTGATATCATTATCGCAATAAATACCAGAAAATATTGTGATATATTTTTAAGTCCATATCGCCCATCCCTATTTGTCGTGCACTTTGATCTTCAGAACTATGCAGACCTTTTACGTTCACAAACAGCTATTACACACGGCATTAAAGGTAATATTTAACAAAAGCATAATGGGGCACATTAACTCTTTCCCCACCATTGGCGGAATTTTTCATCATTTATGACACAACGCTTCCCTAGAATTTTCCGGCAATCCATGTTTTCACTGTTAAACGGAGGCGCTATTATTATTATCTTCTTAAAGAGAACAGAATCTCCGGATCAAAACACAGCCAAAGAAGAAGCAGAAACAAGCAATAGAAGCATTGTTTATGCACATTTATAAAACGGTTAGTTCCAGTCCTTGATTCTGATTGGTCAATAGCTGTGTTTTATTCACGATAAAGCGCGGCTATGACCACTTCACCCAACGGTTCTGTGCATCACTGTACAACACCCTTAGCAACCACTCTTAGCAACGTAAACATGTTTGTTCTCATTGATATTGTTCATTGAAGCTTACTGTATTATGTAGATTATTGTGAGAGAAAGATGCATTGAGCGAGTGTATTACCTGTATTACTAACATTAAAGTTTGCAAAACATATCCTGCTCCATCCTTTATCTTTACTCAAAGTAGTAAGAATGACAGACAATCTGCATTAATAGACACAGTTTTAGGTAATACTGCAGCCCACAGCTGATTTACTCTAGTATTTCAGTAAGACAGTACTGAAATCCAATCCGTACATAGTCTTTGACAAAAACATGATTTTCTCAGCCTTTTGTTCAAAAAAATGTTGCTTTTTAAAAAAAAAAAAAACTTACTCGCATAAAAAAATTAATGCATGAATCTCTGAGGCTCTGTTCTTTCTTTTGATATAGTGCATGTTCAGATATTCAAACAAAATATTTTGGGGCCATTACATTTTTGTGAAAATGATCAAAAATGCTCGAGCTGGCTGGCAACTTTTTTTTTAAAATACGCCGGAGGTGAAAAAGTTAATACAGGATTTTGTTCAATAATGCTGTCAGTTTAACGATGTTATTTTATAAAAAATAACATCATTAAAAATGAATGCAATTAATCATGACTCCTGTCTCTTATGTAAAACATCAGAACAATTTAGGCTTCAAGTATCACCTTTGTGCTTTTTGAAAGGCTGCAGTCATCGCAGCTCCAGTTGACTACTGTAGATTTAAAGCATGTTTTTGTGGAAATGGTGATACTTTTTTTTGTCATTTTTGACCAATTTAATGTGTCCTTCCTTGCTAAATAAAAGTATTAATTTCTTTTAAAAATCCTACTGTCATAATATATATATATATAGCTTTACTGTATATCTTTTCAATTTTTATTGATATGAAACCACCTAAATAAGTTTCCTCCAAGTTTGCAGGTTGTAGATTTTTCAGTCATGAGGTCAATCTGTGAGGCTTAGATCCTGTTTTTGTCAAATGTCTTTTGGTTATACAAGTTCCCATAAAATTTTAACTTTGCTAAGCAGTGAAAGATAAAAATTCTATGTAAATGCTTGTGCATTTGCATGTATATGAATTTAGCAGTCGTAGTGAAACAGCAGTAACTCCATGTCAACTGTATGTGACGCTCGCTGTGCTTTGATGTTAATGTTGTGTGATAGTTTTGTTGTTTTGCAGTAAATAAACCGTCTGGTCGCTGTGGTCCAGTGGATGGGATTCAGTTTCTCTGATGAGCAGATACAAACCCCCGCCTGGCCCCAAAACGCACACACATCCAAGCTTTGTTTGATTTTTATGAGCATGATTTCAGAGACTCATAAAAATATTCCTGTCCCACGCGTTCCAGGGTGTTGCTATGGTAACAGGTGCTGACTTCATGTGCAGGGATAAGATGGATCTTTAGCTTCAGACACTCAGCGGCTATTCAGATATAATGCTACACAGCGCCACCTCAGACACATACTTTTGGTTACGCTCTCAGAGGAGCAGCTTGTTTCAAAGCTTTAAAATGTTGTTGTTTGGGATTGTTTGCTGATGCCTGTCATGTAATGGCTAAGGATGAAGAGAGGTTACAACCCATCAATACAGACAAGATTGTCCGTGTGTGTGTGTGTGTGTGTGTGGTAGTGTGTCTGTAGTAAATTAGAGTTATGCCAGAGTATCACCCACAACCTGCTGTGACTAATTTTCCCCACATCTTCTAACTTATCAATAGTGGGTTTCACAAAAACACACACACACAGTCTAAATCACATCAGTCTAAGTCTAATTATCTAAAATCAATTGGCTTGCTACTTCCAGAACTTCTTCTCAATTACAGGCGCACACACACATACATACATACATACGTACACAACGGACAGGAAATCATGCTCAGCTGTATTGGTGTCCCGGCCTGGCGTCTCTGTACCCATACAGTATTTAAATTTTTTAGAAGCATAACAGGTCTTTTTAACAGCATCTCATGCTGTTGATTACTACAGAAAATATTTTTGACTCATCAAGACTAAGGGATAGTATGGAAGCTTGTTTCGCCACGGAATAAAACAATTTAAAAGATAATTGTGACTTTTTATCTCGCAATTCTGACTTTATAACTCGCAATTCTGACTTTGTAACTCGCAATTCTGACTTAATAACTCGCAATTCTAAGAAAATAAGTCAGAATTGCGAGATGTAAACTTGCGAGAAAAAAAGTCTTAATTGTGAGATAAAAAGTCGCAATTACCTTTTTTATTTTCTATTCTGTGGTGGAAACAAGCTTCCATAGGGATAGTTCACCCAAAAATTATTATAAAAAAAAAAAAAAAAACAACATGAAAGATGTTTTGAGAAATGTCTCAATGTGTCTTTCTGTCCATACAATGGAAGTAAATGGTAACAGAAACTTCTTGATTACCAACATTCTTCAAAATATCATATTTTGTGTTCAGATTTGGGTTGAAACAACATGAGGGTGAGTAAATGATGACCATATTAAATTTTTGGTGAACTGTCCCTTTAAACGTCATACTCCAAAAGTTTGGAAACACCTTAGGTAAAGTGGGGTTTAAATGCTTATCATTTTGTAATAACTCTGCATTGATAAGGAACAACACAAAGTATGAAAACATATTTTATTAAATTAAATATATAAAGCATCTCTGAACTGGTCTGTTGTGTAGCCAACTAATTGATACTAAAAAATTAATCTGGGCCTGAAATTCACTTCAGTAATCAGGATTACAGGTGCCAAAGGGGTATTTATTGACATTATTATGTAATCAAAATGAAAGTGTATTAGTATTATTAAACTTTGCGTTTTTAATCCCATCTGAATCCACCAAGTCTGTGTTTTTCTTACACAACCTCTGAAAAAATTCAAGTGCAAATTACCTACTGTTTTTCGTCAATCTCAGTGGTTCTCTGAGAAATCTAATCCCGTCTGATTGTGAATGTCTGTGATTGCTGATGTTTATTATCCTAACGTTTCTCCTCATGTGTTTTTTGACATACTTTACCTGAGATACCATTTGTGCACCAATCTTTGGCATCCTTTCATTTAGTTTCAATATGGATGGTATCCAACAGAAAAAATAATATTATAAAATTAATAAATAGTCAAATCGTGGAAACTGCAAAGACTGCTCATTTTAATCTGTGTAAAGTCTAGATTTTGCTGCTCATTTATTAAAGTTTATTATAAACAGCCACTGCTATAAACTCATGAAGTTTACTTAAATAGGGATTTGATAATAAATTAAGATTATATCAACAAATAATAAATTAAAAGACATATACGTCATACATGATGCACGCAAGCACTGCAGATGACCTTCTGTAACGCCCACATCTAGAAAACACACTCCCACCTCTGTAATAAACACGGAGATGCTAGTCCTGTCAGAATCGGTACATGAAATCACAGACTTCGAGTGATAAGAATTGTAAATCAAACGTCGTTTAGATTGGAAAACTAGTTGTGACTACAGGCAATAACATGTGACTATAGGCACCCTCCTTTTCCTCTTCTCTTCCTCCATTTTTATACGTATGTGGTAGTGTAGACAGAGGAGGGGATGGTTTGTAAGAGAGAGAGAGAGAGAGAGAGAGAGTTGGGGGCAGCTCAAGGCTTCAGGCTGGGCTCTTTTGCTTTACAAAACAGTTTTTCCTCATTAGGCCTTCTGTTTCTACACTGTGCTGTTTACTTACAGCCCACTGCATATGTGTGAGTGTGAGAGTGTTTGATTTACTTACTATAATCAGGTCTGGCCTGATGGCTCTTGCATAGTCCACTTATGTTCATGCATCTCTCTTGCAACATCTTTTGGGTTTATGACTTTTGGGAGTTTGATCATGCAACATAGTTAAACTGCTTCCTCAATGTTAGTTGCAGGAATCATAAGATATTTAATGATTCTGGTTACTTAACGGTTCTCTTTAGTCGAGCGGGTCTTTAATGTGGAGGAAGGAAGAATTAAGATTAAATACAGACTTTGACAAATTAAGATCTCTCTATCCTCTAGAGACTGTGCTTATATTTGCCAAGATACCAAAGTTAGCATTCAAAAAGTCAGAGAGTCAGTACATACTCAGACATTTCTCATCAGATTCTCTCAAGACCAAATTATCTGAAAAATGCTATATAGCATAAAGCATCCCCAAAGAATGATGTTTCCACCTCCATGCTACAATTTTATCCCTGATGTCCTTACACAGCTCTCTGGTCTTGGCCATTGTGGAGAGGTTGGAGTCTGTTTGATTGAGTGTGTGGACAGGTGTCTTTTATACAGGTAACGAGTTCAAACAGGTGAAGTTAATACAGGTAATGAGTGGAGAACAGGAGGGCTTCTTAAAGAAAAACTAACAGGTCTGTGAGAGCCGGAATTCTTACTGGTTGGTAGGTGATCAAATACTTATGTCATGCAATAAAATGCAAATTAATTATTTAAAAATCATACAATGTGATTTTCTGGATTTTTGTTTTAGATTCCGTCTCTCACAGTTGAAGAGTACCTATGATAAAAATTACAGACTTCTACATGCTTTGTAAGTAGGAAAACCTGCAAAATCGGCAGTGTATCAAATACTTGTTCTCCCCGCTGTATATGTTTATAAATACATTGCATGTACATTTTATAGCTCTATACTTATTGTATATCAGACTTACACTACTCTTCTAGTCTCTTCTGCTCACCAAGGCTGCATTTTTTTGATCAAACATACAGTAAAACTGTAATATTGTGAAAAATATTACAATTTTAAAATGTAATGTGTTCCTCTGATTGCAATGCCGAATTTCCAGCATCATTACTCCAGTCTTCAGTGTCACATGGTCCTTCAGAAATCATTCTAATATGCTGATTTATTTGGTGCTCAAGACACATTTATTTTTATTAATGTTTAAAATAGTTGTGCTGGCTAATATATTTTAAAACAGTGAAACATTTTTTCAGGATGAAATACGTTTAAAAGAACAGCATTTATTTGAAATGTTTTAGCAACATTATAAATGTCACTTTTGATCAATTTAATGCATACTTGCTAAATAAAACTATTAATAATAAAATTTTGAAAAAATCTTACTGACCCCAAACTTTTCAATGGTAGTATATTTGAGTCAAATTTTTATTTCTCCTAAGGAATTAGATAAGAAACAAGACATAGTTGATACTTAAAAGAGACATCCATTATCAGTTATCAAAGAGCAACCCCTGAGCAATACAGATTTCCTCTGGGTGTGTTCCTGTGTTAGAGAGAGCAAATGAACTGCTCACACACCACCTCCATCTCCATGTGGATTCACCAGAGCTGCTCCCACACACTCCCACATACACACTGTCATCTCCACTGGTGCAGTGGGATAAAAATGTAATGAAATAATCTTTGTCCATATTAGTTAATTATTCCCAGCTCTGGGTGAAACCTGCACACATTTAATTTTAAGAACAGACACAGAAGCTCTGTTACACAACCTAGTGAGCTGCCTCACTGCTTACATTGGTGGCATTCTAACCATCATGTAACCTCTTAGTTAAAAGGAAAGTTTAACCCAAAATGGAAATTCTGTCAATTTACTTACCTTTATGTCGTTCTAAAAATGTATGATTTGCTTTCTTCTGTACATCAGAAGTTCTTCACAATATCTTATTTTGTTCCACAGAAGAAGAAAAAAAATCATAAAGGTTTGGAATGAAATGAGGGTGAGTAAATGATGACAGAATTTCCATTTTTGGGTGAATTGTCCCTTTATCTAGTTTGTAATATTCTACATAGGCAGCAATTCTGTGTGCCACACACATACTGTGGCACTCTTTACACTAAAAGCTCAATTTATTTTAATAGAGAACATGTTGCTAATCCAACAGTAGTATACTCTATAAATAAATACACAAAAAATGGATAGAAACATCCTTTTATTATTACCCTAAACCATTTTTATAAATTCTTTTCAGTATTTATTTATAACTCCCACCATCTTGGATTTTTTTTCTCAATGAGGGTGAACCAGTTGCTTTGCCATTATTTGCCCCCCCCCCCCCCCCCCCCCCCAAAAAAAAAGTGAGACTGCATTATTAATTTAGCTATTTGAAACAGGAGCCTTAAAATGCTGCTTCAATAGGCGGCATGTTGGAACGGAGCAACACACTGCCCTTGTTTTCCAGTGCGTCATTTTGGACATTGCTTATTCTGGCAACATTCACACCTGCTGAGTGAGGACTTTTAGCTTTCTGCTGTGTGGACCTTTAGTATTTCACCATATTATATCACACACGCACTGCTCACAAATCTAGCAAATAATAATGGCTTTATTTGCAGAATGCTCAGATGAGTTTGCTTACATTACATTTAGTTCATACTCCCGACCACTGATGTCAGGTGTCTTTCTTCTGCCATTAGGAAGGTGTTGTGATGGGTGAAGTACAGGTTTCTTGTTCTTCGATTCACTACCTGCTTTTCTTCTCTCATAGGTGGCGTGTGGAACCAAAGACAGCCCAGTGCTGGATTCCCGAAGGACAGCTAGAGATCACAGACCCTTGAGGTGAAGGAGGGTGCATGGATCGCTTAAGGACAAAGACTTCTGCCTACCTCTGGTTGGGTGTGGTCTTCGTGGCAACAGCCTTCCTCCACGCAGAGGCGCGAGTCACGCCAAGCCCGCCCCCCCTGAACAACACCGCATGCTTCGAGGAGACGGGCCGATGCCAACCTGGCATCATCTTACCCATCTGGTACCCAGAGGACCCTTCCATGGGTGACAAGATCGCAAGGGTTATTGTGTACTTCGTGGCGATGATCTACATGTTCCTGGGGGTGTCTATCATTGCAGATCGCTTCATGGCCGCCATTGAGGTCATCACCTCCCAGGAAAAGGAAATCATCATCAAGCGTCCGAATGGTGAGACGACAACCACGACAATCCGCGTGTGGAACGAGACCGTGTCCAACCTCACGCTCATGGCATTGGGCTCCTCCGCCCCTGAGATCATGCTTTCCGTCATCGAGGTTTGTGGACACGAGTTCCATGCCGGCGAACTCGGCCCATCCACCATTGTAGGCAGCGCCGCCTTCAACATGTTTGTGATCATCGGCCTGTGCGTGTCGGTGATTCCAGAGGGGGAGGTCCGGAAGGTGAAACACCTGCGTGTGTTTTTCGTGACGGCAGCATGGAGCGTGTTTGCCTACATCTGGCTCTACATGATCCTGGCCGTGTTCTCGCCCAACGTAGTCCAAGTATGGGAAGGGCTTCTCACCTTGGCGTTCTTCCCCATCTGTGTCATTCTGGCTTGGGTTGCAGACCGCCGCCTGCTCTTCTATAAGTTCATGCACAAGAAATATCGCACGGACAAGCACAGAGGCGTCATTATCGAGACGGAGGGTGACCGCTCCAAAGGCATCGAAATGGACGGAAAGATGATGAATTCTCATTTTGTCGATGGCGGAGCTGCTAGTAACTTGATGGGCCTGATTGAGGGCAAGGAGGTGGACGAGTCTCGCAGAGATATGATCCGTATCCTGAAGGACCTGAAGCAGAAACACCCGGAGAAGGAGCTGGACCAGCTAGTGGAGATGGCCAACTACTATGCACTCTCACACCAACAGAAAAGCAGAGCCTTTTATCGTATCCAGGCCACGAGGATGATGACTGGCGCCGGGAACATCCTCAAGAAGCATGTGGCCGAGCAGGCCAAACGCAGCACTAGTGTTCAAGAAGTTCACGTAGAAGAACCTGAGGAGTTTGTGTCCCGTATTGCGTTCGAACCTGCCATTTACCAGTGTCTGGAGAACTGCGGGGCTGTTCTGCTCACGATAGTGCGTAAAGGTGGCGACATCGCTAATACAATCTATGTGGATTATAAAACGGAGGACGGCTCGGCGAACGCCGGTGCGGACTATGAGTTCACGGAGGGCACGGTGGTGTTCAAACCTGGTGAAGTTGTCAAGGAAATCACTGTTGGCATCATCGACGATGACATCTTTGAGGAAGATGAGCATTTCTTTGTGCGGCTCAGTAATGTGCGTGTTCTGGAGACCGAGGATGAGGTGCTGTCGCCCAGTAGCCTGCCGTACCCAAAGGCCTTGTTAGGATTCCCTGCTGTTGCCACAGTTACCATCCTCGATGATGACCACGCGGGCATCTTCACTTTTGAAAGCGAGTCCATGCACGTGAGTGAGAGTGTGGGCATCATGGAAGTGAAAGTGCTGCGGACATCAGGAGCGAGAGGGACAGTCATCATTCCTTTCCGCACAATGGAGGGACTCGCTAAGGGCGGCGGAGAGGACTTTGAGGATGCCTACGGTGAGCTAGAGTTCAAAAACGACGAGACCTGGTAAATATGCTTTATTTTAATTCGTATTTTTTCCCCTTTTTTCAAGGCCAGAGGGTAGAGAGCATGGGATTTATAAAGCTCAAAGATATACAGTGGCCCCAAATAGTATTTGGAGACTTTTGGATACATTTTGAAATGTCATTGCACTAGATGTCAAACTGTTATTGCAAAATGTCAAACCAAGTGTCATTTGAAAACAGATGATGCTAAAGCTAACTAACTTCAAAATTTGACAACCAGAATAAATTCAAATACTTTTTAGTCTTAATTTTAAACAATACACCTATTGTTTTATTACTTAAAACCTATGAATACTACACTGTAAACCCTAACGCTCAAAATAATTAATTGAATTGAGTAGGGCCAACTTAAATTAAACAAATTAAGAACTTTCTTTTTCTTTTGAGTTCACAAAACTGACGCATTTTAAGTCATCTAAATTGTTTCATTGTTTTGATTTGTATGAACTTGTTTCTTTTAATTTAGACAAACTTAAATTTAACTGAAACTGGGCTGGGATTTCCATTTCCCAGCATGCTTTGCCATGGCACTCGAAAGTGAGAGTAAATGCTAAAATTCAGTGTTATAATATATATTTGGTGCAAGATTAATGTTAAGTGGGAGATTTAATAATATTAAACGTTTTGCAATGCTAATTTAGAAGAATTTCTGTAATGATGGGTTTTTTGTAGGGTTACCATCATGGTGACAAGTGACAAGCATGAGCTTGGTTTGAGAACAGATATATGGTAAATGTATTATATTACTGTTCTCATTCAGCAATTGCTATGCTAATGCTATTAAAGCAATGTGTTACCAGTTAGAATGTTAGCATATATTGAATTAGCTAGTTAAAGCTTGCCAAGTTTCCACTACTAAAATTATTTAAGTAGATATTACATGATATTTTATGTTAAATATATGAATTAGCTTACTTAAATATTTAATAAAGTTATATAATAAAATATTAATTAAATATTAAATAAACTTAAGAGTAATTAAAATGTGTGAGTACAACTTAAAAATCTGCAAGTTTTGCTTACTTAAACTTAGAATTTCTTAACTTAAAATGTATTGATTTTGATAACTGATTACCTTATTTTTGAGTTTTGTGAAGTGCTTTGTTTAAAAAATGTATTTGCAATATATTTCTTTTAAATAAATGCCTCTGTAGTTTGCTATTTTGTTTTGAATTGTTAGGACATTCATACGTTTCTAAGTGTGGTGCAAGTGTCCAAATAGTATTTGGGGGCCGCTGTAAGGGTGCATGCTTGTAGTAGAG